>JARFXV010001296.1:0-307500 GCA_031761425.1 Cosmopolites sordidus
AAAATGAGATACTCAAAAAATGAACTTAGATCGTCCTGAGGCACGTGTTATTTTTGTTACAAACAAATTCCCACATAATTTTTTATTAAAATGAAGGTTTTTTGGTGGCGTTTGAAAAAAATAATTAACGACCACCCTAATATATATATATATATATATATATATATATATATATATATATATATATATATATAATCGAGTATCATATACTCGATTCCCTTGTAAAATGACCAAGATAAAAAACCCGTTCTTTGGATGTTTTAACAAATTTGATTGCGTGCAACTCATTTTCGAAGAAAGCACTAAATTAGGCCGATTTCGTTATTTATCTTTCCTTTTTTTTAATAAGACTTCCTCAAGGGTGAACACTTCCTTTTCAACTGAATGTTTTTCGTCGTAATCTTCGTAATTTCGTTCTCAAAATTCTTTTGTATGAGGATAAAAAGGTCAAATGATACGAGGATATTTTTGAAAGTTTCTGGAATGATTGTAAATGCCCCTAAAGTAAAAAAATATTGATTAAATTAATTTTTGATTAAAATTTAAAAATAACAACTGGAAAAACCAATAAATGTATGTCGTAATTTAAGAAAATTAACGATTTCCTGTTAATCATTACCAATTACGCGTGTTACAAGGGTAGTTTCAGAAGTACCCGACCTAACAAGAAAAAACAATACATTTGGGAAAAAATGTCTTTATTTATCTACACAGCTCGATTTAATTTGTCTACCAGCGATGTTCAATAGCTTCGATTTCCTGTTTATAGTGAGAATCGTCGAGTTCCTCAAAATAACCACCAACCGCAGATTACAACTCTTCATTGTTGGCAAATCTTTTACCACCGAGCCATTTTTTCAAGTTTGGAAACAGAATAATTCGAAGGAGCTAAACTTGGCGAATAGGGTATGTGAGAAAGCAATTCGAAAACTTTAACTCATTGATTTTAGCCATCGCAATTACAGATGTGTAAACTGGAGCATTGTCTTGATGAAACAACATTTTTTTTCGCCCAGTGCAGCTGTTTGTTCTTGATTTCAACACTCAAACGTAGCAATAAGATCTATAATATTTGTCGTTGATTGTTTTTCCTTTCTGAAGTCAATCAATGAAAATTATCCCATGCGCATCCCATAAAACTGACGCCATGACCTTGCCTGTAGACGGAACTGTTTTCGCCTTCTTTGGAGCTGATTCTCCCCTTTCAGTCCATTGTTTTGACTATTCCTTCATGTCAGATGTCACGTAATGGACCCATGTTTTATCCATGGTAATGAACCGAAGCAAAAACTAAGCTGTATTCCTGCAAAACTTCGCTAAATACTCGATTGAGTCTGATTTTGTTCTACTGTGAGTAATCTCGGCACCCATCTTGCACACAGCTTTTTCATGTCCAAATTTTCAGTCAATATGCGATGTACGTCACTTTTTGAAATGTCTACCATGTCTGCTAGCTCGCGCACTTCCAGTCGACTGTCATCCAATACCATTTTGATCACCTCATTTGGTCGACCACTGCGATGTTTGTCTTGGCAGCTCGCACGGCCTCGTTTAAACTCTGCCGCCCAATATTATACTGTTGTAAACAAAGCAGCAGACTCCTCTAGAGTGGAATTTAGCTCCGCATTGATATCAATTGGACTGAGACCATTCAAATGAAAAATATTGTATTATATAACGACGACCAATTTTATTCCATGTTTAAAAATTCACTGAGAGCATTCACTACTAATGGCTGTCAAAAGAATACTAAATAACTTAACGTCGTCAAACTTCAAACTTAAGCTTTATAAAGTTGGTACTTCCTACCATAGTCATTCTTTTCAAATCACAACGAAGGTTGTGGAACTACTTTCGTTACCTACTTGAGTTTAGGGATTAAATGAAAGTTATATATATATATATATATATATATATATATATATATATATATATATATATATATATATATATATATATAAGAACATTCGTTAGTTGCTTGACTGGGAGGAAGCCCCACTCATCCGTCACATTGGAGGACACATATTTAGTCTGTTGGTGGTTAGACTCATCAGGGTACCGACATATGCTCTTTCGTCAAGAATAGGGAGTCCCTCTCCACAATCATTTAGGCGGAGACGCAGGTTGTTGAGCGTTCCACATGAGATTGTGGAACCCAACGGTCGGGGGTGTATAACTCGTGACTACTGTTGTCTCATTAGACGCAATCCAAAGAAATCAAAAAACTTCATATATATATATATATATATATATATATATATATATATATATATATATATATATATATATATATATATATATATAATATAGCGACTACTGTGGGTTTAATTCTGCATTAACCCAAGTTTCTATTAATATTTTTCGTTAAATTCCTTCACCGATTCTGGTTAAACTAAATCATATTATATTTATGGAGAAATCTATGACAAGGACATGAAAAAAAGCCGATGAAATATTCACGATTTCCTCTTGAAACCGCACCGAAATTGAGATGAAACAGGGAAAAAAATATATGATCTTCCATTCGTCTTGAAGGGATGTGTCCACCTACTTGACCTTAGGCCATTCGCAAAAGGCATAAACACCCGGAGTAATGCAACGGAGTCGTAAATTCTCCCGGAAAACGGCGAGGGTGACCTTCCCTTCTTAACACAGATAATACAGGGTGAATCGAGGGAGTATCAAAGTCTCTTTCAGTTGTCATGAGAATAACATTCATATTTTTGTTGAAAATTTTATTGTTTGGAATCATTCTGTGTTTGTTCCATGGTTTCCAGCGTTATCGACATCATCTTAGCGAATCGTCTACCTTACATTCCTTTCTAATTCCTAAATCGATATCCTTCTAAGTGTTTTTAAAACAATTATTATTAAATATTTATCGACATGCCAATTTGATATAATTGTTGTTTTGAATAACACTGGGGAACAATTTGAAAAATAATTTCTGTTGATTTCGATATTTAAGCTGTTTTATACGTAAATTAACATGCTAATTCCAAAACTTTATTTAGTTTTTTTCTATCACGTCAAGTTTTTTCATTCAATGGATTCAACAAGAAAAACAAACATTAAATTGAGTACCCTAGTTTACCGTCAGCTATACGCCCTGTGCCTCATTCAGCTGAAATTCCAGTGCCACTTTTTCAAGAATTACCTTCTTTAGAAATACAAGAATGTGAATCAAGTGAAGATCGAAGTGACTGCACCAACGAAGAATTCTAAGTTTCTAATGATTCATTTCGTAAAGGATTCAATCAAATGAATTAAACGATTTAGCACGAGATTTGGGGCTATCCAAAAAAGCATCGAAATTATTAGCATCAAGACTGCACGAAAAAAATCTGCTTGAAAAAGGAGCTAAGAGAATTTAGGCAGTACTTCAGAAATAATGACGGATTTGTATATTGTTAGAACGTAGAAGGTTTAATGAAAGAATTGGCCATTTCTAACTATAATGCAACTGAATGTCGATTGTTTATAGATAGCTCAAACCGTAGCTTGAAGGGTGTTCTCCTACATAATAGAAATTTATACGGTTCAGTCGCAATAGGTCATTCAGTTTCTTTGCGTGAAGAATATGGCGACATAAAGAAAGTCATTGACTTGTTGAAATATAACATGCACCAATGGATCATCTGTGTTAACCTTAAAATTGTATGTTTCCTTCTTGGCCAGCAACGCGGATATACCAAGTATCCCTATTTTTTGTGCATGTGGGACAGCAGAGCTCGTGAGAAGCATTAGGTGCAATCGAACTGGCCGCCAAGATCTGACATAAGACCTGGTGATCCAAACATTTTAAATCAGCCACTTGTCGACAGAAAAAAACATTGTATTTCCGCCTTTGCATATAAAACTAGGACTCATGAAGCAATTTGTTAAGGCTTTATCAATTGAAGAATACTGCTTTAAGTATATCATTTCGGCATTCCCTAGCCTGTCATATGAAAAGATAAAGGCTGGTGTGTTTGATGGTCCACAGATTCGGTAACTCGTTAAAGATGAAAATTTCACTGAAACAATGACCGAACTTGAAAGGAATGCTTGGTTGGCTTTTAAAAATATTGTTAAAGACTTTCTTGGAAATACACGAGCCCCGAATTACATCGAAATTGTTCAACAACTCTTGGAGAGCTTTAAAAAGCTTGGTTGCAACATGAGCATCAAACTGCATTTCTTACATAGTCGTCTTGCTAACTTCCCAGAAAATCTTGGTGCTGTTAGTGATGAACAGGACGAACAATTCCACCAAGATCTAAAGGTTATCAAAGCGCGGTATCAAGGTAGATGGGATGTCAGTATGATGGCTGACTACTGTTGGAGCATCAAGCGAGAATGTCCACAAACTGAACACTCCAGGAAAAGCTATAAGAAGAAATTTTTACTATAATATCTTTTATTTATTTTTTGTACAAACACAATCTAACTTTTAATAATATGTTAACCTCTGTATGAATAAAATATTCTAATCTGTTTGGTCAGATCTCACCTTATTTCCTTTCGTATGTACACTTTTAAGGTAAAATGAGGGGTATGCTGTAGCTTAAGAACTTGACGTGATAGAGAAAAACTGTGAATATTTTTGAATTCAGAGATAAAAAATTAGTCTTAAACAAGTCACAGATCCAAGTCAACAAAATTGCTGTTCCTCAGTGTAATTGTTCTACTTTGCGTTTTGTTAGTTGTATTTTGTTATTTGTATGTTGGTGTAGGTCCTTAGAAGTGTCAAAATCCTAATGATTTACGGGAAAAAAAGTTGCAAAGTTATTGAAATGCGAATCTAAAAGCTATCATTTTAAGAAAGTAAAATCATATTTGCCAAATAACACAAATTTAACAACAAATTTAAACTTTTTTGGGAAACATCGATGAAAATAGCTGTATATGAAGAATTTTGGACTAATTCTAAAATATTAAGTTATAATATTAATTTAAAATAAATTAAGGTAAGTGTAAACAAATGTTAAGCTGATTACTGAAACGTGTACAGTTTTTTTGTTACAAGGGGTCGGTGGTGGGAAAAAGAAGAGGGTCAGTTATTTTTACAATCTAATATTTATTTAATATAAACATAAGACGTGTTAAATTTATGCAAATATATTACTCAGGATTATGTGAAAAAAAATATATTACATGAGATGTCATACCCCGACAAAAACTTTTACTTTTTCTTCTTGTATTCTGTAGCATCATCTCTTTTTAAAAACCAGCAGTAGTCGATTAACATAGATGGGTTCTAGTGCACCTGGTATCTCGCTTCCATCGTCCTGATGTCCTGGTGAAACCTCTCTCCTTGTTCGTCGCTTACTGCACTCAAAATTTTCCGGAAAAACTCCAAATGGAAGTGTGAAAAATGCATTTTTAAGGACATACGACACTTTAGTATTTCATAAAACTTCAAGAGTTCATCTATGAGGTTTTTATAGTTTTCATCGCTCTTGTTGCCCAGAAATCATTTCACTGCACTTACAAAAAGCTTCCAAGATGTCAATTCCTATTCATTTAATTTTTATTGAAAACGGAAATCACTTCCTTATTTGAGGTCCAATAAATATGCCTTCTTTTAGTTTTGAATCACTTAATTGAGGAAATATTTCTTTTAGATGCTTGAAACTATTAGATTCTTTATCCATGGCTTTGACAAAGTTTTTCGTTAGTCTAAGTTTAAAATGGAGAGGCAGAAGAAGCACTAAAAGAAGTTCTATGAGGCCAATCTTTCTTACTGTAAGGTTTTTTTGTTGCCCTACTGTCCTAGTGTCGTAGAATATTGTGGAAATACCCTCTCCAAGGTCGTGTAGTAATTCCTACATTATCTGGTCCAAAGTCAAGTACAAATAATTTCAATGAGCCCATGATATAAAGGAGAAGCATATACTTGAAAATAGGACGTGCTAGGCCATTTCTGTGAAAAAGTGTTTTAATAACTACCTAAATGAAACGCAAAAAAACATTCTCATCAATGTTACAATAACCATGTCGACTTGTGTAATAATTGGGTATTATTTATCGAATAAACTACAAATAAACTAATGGCCATTGTTAAAACAATTAAAAAACAAAAATAAGAATCACGCCTTACATTAGCCAAAGCAAAAGTGGCAACGTCTTATTAACTAATTGGGGTGATACCCAGGACCAAGGGTGTTGGCGATAAAAATTGTTGTAGTGTATGTATTGAGGGAAGCTGCTGCGAATCATATTAGACCAGCATATACCAGGATTTTCTCAACGTGATAGGAAATACCGGTTAAAAGGGTTTCAGGCTTGTATGGGCTCAAATGGTGAACATTTTAAATATTTAATTCAATAAAACAATTCACGTTTCGTTTTTTTTTATAACAGAATAAACCAAATTTATGCTGAAACGTATGACTATAAATGGATATAATAATATTACATTATATTTTTAAATAGTACCTTAAGAGGCTAATAAAACAAAAAATATTATTTTATTATTCACGTGTGGGCCCTAGTGGACCTCGCCAGTTAGAAGCGTTTGTTGTTTTTAGACTTCCTTTGCGCCCATACTGATTTATTTCTTTCACTATCAGCTTTTTTCCTTTCGTCAGACCAAGTTGTTCCGGTCTTCCTACATTTTTCTCTCTGGCCAACCGACCAACGTTAACTTTGTATCTGAAACAGTTTCTATCCCGAATTTCACTTTGTGTGATTTTTGCTGATCTTTGGTCCTCTTTAATTGCAACAATCGATTTAATTGTTTTTTTAAAATCTTCTTTTTTTCATATCGCTATGTATATCTGTGTATTGGATGATTTCTTGGTTTTCTCAAAGTCGGTATGTTGTGCTATTTATTTGTTTGGGGCCTAAGATTTTTCTTTCTTTCTTTTCAATCTCCTCGATGTCTTTCTATTCAAAATGAGCGTTTCTGTGCCATATAGACATTCTGGCTTAATAAATGTGTTGTAATGTCCCTAATTTTGTGTTTTTAGATATGCATTTTTTGTTGTAAATATTTTAAGTCCCAATGCAGTTTCCTTTTTTTGACATTTATCCTTATTAGCCACTTTTCCAAACCGTTTTCCATGATTATTTCATCCAATTTTTTGAATGTTGATGAGGTTTGATGTTTCCATATTTTGTTTTTGGAAATGGTTTTCTTAGTCTGTTGCAGGTAATATATTGTGTCTTTTCAAAGGAAATTTGGAGTCCTACCTTTTCTGCTGTTTCTTTTAGGAGTTCAATCTATTTTGATGTTGGTTCTCCCCAGTTTAAGGGGCTACTCCTGTATTATATTTTTTCTAGAACACAGTTAAATAAGAGTGGCGAGAGTCCATCCCCTTGTCTTACTCCAGTTTTAATTTCGAAGGGCTCTGAGATGTCACCCATAAATTTAACTTTTGACCTTTTGTTAGTTAATGTTGCTTTAATAATTGCCAGCGTTTTCAGATCTAGTCCTTGTTGTTTCAAAATTTGGAATAAAGATTCGCGGCCAGTAGAATTATATGCTGTTTTGAAATCCACAAATGTACAGACGAGATTTTTATTGTACAGTTTTTGATGTCTTAGGATCAACTTTAGATTGAGGAACTTTAGATTCCGGGCAGGATCTGCCCGGTCGAAAACCTACATGATATTCACCAATTTTGGGATCTAAGTGTCCCTGTGCTCTGTCTAGTAGACATTGAGATAGAATTTTGTAACAAGCTTGGAGAAGCGGTATCCCTCAGTAGTTGTTCACATTCGTTCTGTCTCCTTTCTTATGTATTGGATGGATTTGAGCATCTTCCCAATCTTCCAGAATCCGTTGAGTTCGATTGTACCTGGACCAGCGGATTTTCAAAGTTCGGCAGTGATTCCATCTTCACCAGAAGTTTTATTATTTTTAAGTCGTTTGATTTGCCTAATTATCTCATCTTCATTCGGTGGTAATAAATCTGGGTTTGATTGTTTACGGTTTAGTTTTGATAATGTGTTACCAAAGGCTCAGGACAGTTTAGTAGACAGTTAAATATTTGGTAAGTTGTTTGCAATTGTCTTGGTTATTTAGAGCTAATTGTCCGTAGAGATAGCCTGTTAATTTAGTTTTAAATGTTTTGTAATAAATATATATATATATATATATATATATATATATATATATATATATATATATATATATATATATATATATATATATATATATATAGGGTTCAAAATTGATTGTAGAACTCGTAAAAATAAGTCATTTTTACCAAAAATCACTTATATATAAGTTGTAAAATAAAGAAATTATTAACAGTTACAAACTTTGAAAACAGACCTGGCCTTTTGATATTCTCGACCACTGCGTTAAAAACACTTAAAATATTTGTTTACTGCTTATACTGGGTATAATTAGTTTTTTGTATTCTTGTACGATATTTCATTTCAGTGCGATGTTCGATTTGAGTGGTAATAATTCCTTATTGTGCGTATTTAATTTTTGGGTATTTTCTGCAATTAAAATGCCGATGCCAACATGTCATTTGTTCGCGGAAAGGTATCTATTAAGAAATCATTCGGCTCCATGGATGTTTGTAAATTTAGTTACAACACTATGCGACATTTCGCTGGAACGAGGAGGTCACGCTGTAAGACATACTCTACGCGAAATGGTATTGATTGAGGAAGAAATTTTAGAAATTGTCGAAAACGCGCCAACAATGAGCATTAGATCTGTAGCAGGTCAAGTTGATGTGGATTATAGTAAAGTGTGGAAGACTATAGGACAAAAACACTTTTAGCCATATCATTATCACCTGGTACAAGCTAAATTGACTTCTCTTTGCGAGTTCTACAACGCAGTGGTCGAGAAAATAAAAAACTGAGGTCTCTTTTCGAATTTTGTAACGGTTAATAACTTTTTTGCAACGTTTACATAAATTAATTTTGGTAAAATTATTTATTTTTACAAGTTCTACAACCTGTTAATATAAATTACTCAACTTTGAAATCGATGAAAAGCTGAAAATAATAGCCTAAATTTAAATTGGAACGGTGTCACCCTGTATATGGGTCGATCCCATATGGCACCGCCCATTCATTATCTACTTTTTCGGTTATTTTTTGATTGATTCGGACCGAGGTCGGTCTTTAAGCTGTTCCGGATGGTCGCCATCCGGTCATCTCGAGTTGATGCCCGTCCAATTTCGTCGGTTCGACATTCCGCAATGTCGTTGGGGTGGAAAAATTTTATCGTTCCGTATCGGTTTCAGAATTGTCGCCTCCGGTTTACGATCTTTTTTTCCTTCACTTTATTCGCCAGCAGATATATATATATATATATATATATATATATATATATATATATATATATATATATATATATATATATATATATATATATATATATATATCATCGTTCAGTCATTGTGTCGATCCACTGCAGGATGAAGTCATACTCCAACATGCATTCAACTCGCGAGGTTCTGTGCTTTCCTCTGTCATTCGGGTCCAATATATTTGGTGATCGATCCATCGTGATCGATCCATCGATCCATCGATGATCGATCCATCGATCCATCGATCCATCGTGTTTTAGGTCTTCTTCTTGGACGTTTATGATCAAACGATATCTATCCCAGGATTGCTTTGGTCCATCTGTCGTCACATCGCGTCGTTATATGGACTGCCCACCTCCATTTCAATTCTTTCGCCTTTGCAATGATGTCACATATTTTCACAATGTCACAATGATATATAAATATATATATATATATATATATATATATATATATATATATATATATATATATATATATACATATATCATCATCATCATCATCAGCCCGTATCGATCCACTGCACGATGAAGGCTTCTTCAGCAAGCTTCCAACCTTCACGGTCCTGGGCTTTCCTCTGCCACTCGGGTCCAATATACGTAACGATGTCATTAATCCATCGTGCTTTCGGTCTTCTTCGCGGACGTTTGCGATCAAGCGGTATCCACTCCAGGATTGCCTTGGTCCATCTGTCGTCCCATCGCCTCGCTATATGGCCTGCCCATCTCCATTTCAACTGTTTTACTCTTCCAATGATGTCACAGACTTTTGTTTGTTCCCTGATTCATGCGCAGGACCTTGTGTCTCGTCTTGTAATGCCAAGCATACATCTTTCCATTCCCCTCTGTGCCACCCGAAGTTTTTGAATTGATTGCGATGTGAGTGTCCAGGTTTCACTTCCGTATGTCATAACGGATAGAACGCACTGATCGAATACTTTTCTTTTCAGGCAAAGTGGGAGTCTGCTCTTAAACACTATGTTGAGCCTACCAAATACCTGCCAGCCACATTTAACACGCCGTTCCACCTCCCGGGCGGTATTCCCCTCCATTGAAATCCTCTGCCCAAGATATATAAAGCTGCCCACAATCTCTAAATCCCTTCCTAAAACTGAAATTCTTCTGTCCTGAGCGAAGTTATTGAACATAACCTGACTCTTTTTCAGGTTTATTTTCAAGCCAAATGGTTCGCCAGCCCTTTGCAGTTCTTGTATGCGTCTTTGCAGCTCCTCTGGGTCTTGTGAAATGAGAATAATATCATCTGCAAATCTAAGATGGTTTAAGTTTGCACCATTGATCTTTACACCATCCTGTTCCCAATCCAGTTTACGGAATACTTCTTCCAGGCCAGCCGAGAAAAGACTAGGCGATATTGTGTCACCCTGCCGTACACCTCGTTCTATATTAATTCCCATTTCAAGATCACCAAGATGAATTGTGGCTGTAGCTCCATCATATATCGATTCTAATAGGTTTACATAGGCTCTCTCTACACCTTGGCTAAGCAGTGCATCCATTATCGCATGCTTTGAGATGGAATCAAATGCTTTTTCGTAGTCGATAAAAGCCAAGCACAGTGGCATGGTGTATTCGTTGTGCCTTTCTATAACCTGCTGTACAACCTGGATGTGATCCATTGTACTGAATCCGCTTCTGAACCCTGCTTGTTTTCTTGGTTGTGCGTCATTCAGTTTTTTTAATATTCTTTTAGAAATTATCTTAGTAAAAACTTTGTACATCACTGATAGGAGGCTTATTGGACGGTAGTTCTTTAAATCTTCCTGTGCTCCTTTTTTATGTAAAAAGATCACTTCTGCATTTTTCCATAAGTCAGGTACTTTTTGTTATTTGAGGCATTTTGAGTATAATTTTGCCAGTGTTTTATGTAACGTCCGACCACCAGCTTTCAGTATTTCGACAGTTACACTATCCTTTCCTGGAGCCTTGCCGCTCTTCATCAACTCTATAGCACTTGTCACTTCCTCCACTAGGATATTTGGCATTATATATTGTTCTTCCGTGGGTATTGCTGTCCCTGACTGGCTCTGATCTTCATATAACTGGGAATAAAACCTTCTGACAATCTCTAACATTTGGGTACGCGTCCTGCACACTGTGCCATCCTCACGCTTTAAAGGATATATTTGCGTTCTTTTGTTTCTCAGCTTTTGTTTAGCTTTGTTAATTCCTTTGTTTTCTTCCAGGGTTTTTTGCACTAGCTGCATATTGAATCGGCGCGTGTCCTCTCTGATACGTTTTTTTATAGTTTTGCAGAGCTCAGTGTACTCGACCCTGCCAAAACGACTACCTGCATTTCTCATTGCTCGCCGTTTGTTCATTAAATCAATGGTCTCACTGGAGATTTTTGTTTGTTTGAGATATTTTTCTTCTGGTGCTATTGAAGCAGCCGTTTGAAGTACATTGTTGGCGATTTCTTCATATTGAACTGATATTTCCACCTCCTCTGGATCTTGTAACGCAGCAAACCGGTTTGACAAAGCAATCTCAAAATCGCTTCCTCTCTCCAGCAGTTTTCCAGAATCCACCTTGCCCTTCTTTGATCTTACCATTCTTTCGCTCTCTTTTCGACAGTCAATCCGAACCCTTGCTCGTACCATTCGGTGGTCACTTCCAACATTAAAATTGTTAAGGACAGTACAATTGGTAAATATTGTTTTATCATTGGTCATGATGTAGTCAATTTCGCTTGTGAGCCGAGATGGACTTTTCCATGTCCATTTTCTGCTGATATTTTTCTTATAGAATGAATTCATAATATATAGTTCTTGTCCTTCAGCAAAATCAACTAATCTGTCACCTCTTTTGTCTCGCTCACCAGTTCCATATGGGCCAGTTGCATTTTCGTCTGTTCTTGTTGTTCCAATTCTGGCATTAAAATCACCCATCAGGATTTTGTACCTACATTTCTCCTTGTATAAAAGCTGGGCCACATCATCATAAAATTCCTCAATTTCCTCATCTTTATGGCTTATAGTTGGTGCATAAGCTTGGACGATTTGAAGCCTAAACTTTTTATTCAGCTGAATGACGCATTGGGCTAATCCGTCGGATGTACTTTCAAATTTTACCACACTGTCCTTCATCTTTCGATTGATGAGGAATCCAATTCCGCCACATCGGCCATTTTCCGTACCTCGAGTGTAGAGCACGTGTCCAGTTGGTTCCAGTTTGATTAACTCTTTACCCTTCCTTCGTGTTTCACAGAGTCCAATAATATCCCAATGTATGTTGTCAAGTTCGATTAACAGTTCTTGCAATCGGGCCTCTGTTTTCATAGTCCGTATATTTAACGTTGCAATGTCAAAAGTCCAATGGCAGCCTGATCTAACCCGGTGATTCTTAGCACCCTCTGCCTTGGGGCAGGTCTTCCCGCTGCCGCAGGTAGTTGCCCCTTGGCTTCCGGGGAATGAGGGCCGTGTTTGAGGTTGTACTGTCATACTCATTGCCCTACTCAAACCCCTTTACCACGTCAAGGTCTGATCCACAAAGGAGATATATATATATATATATATATATATATATATATATATATATATATATATATATATATATATATATAAATATTCCTGACCGTTTATAATTTTTGTTTATTTTTTAATTTATGGTTAATTATTAATAAATTGTTATTTTTTAAAGCATCCTCACAACAATTCTACAATATATATATATATATATATATATATATATATATATATATATATATATATATATATATATATATATATATATATATATAATTTTTTAAACAATACAAATTTATATTTAAAAACCTACCAACTATATCTTATTGAATAATTAATTTCCTAAAATTCTTTCCTTTTACTTTTTTTCCTTTCCTTCCTTTCCATTTCCTTTTTTACAAGAAATGTGTTATTCTTTGTCTAATCTTCAATTGACACATTTTTGTTTTTGTTTTTTATTATAAAAATTAAAAAAAATATTAATGTCATATTTCATGTAAAAAGAAATTATCAAATTCATTATTCAATAAGATATAGTTGGTAGGTTTTTAAATATATATTAATATTGTTTACAAAAATAATATATATTGTAGAATTGTTCTGAATATCGTTTTATAGATAATCCGAAACGTTAACAAATGTTACCATCATCTGCAGATGATTCACTCTCATTCATTAATCTCAGATTGAATTGTCTCCTGTTGATGGTAATGTGGTTAGCGAAATGTGCTTCCAGAAGTTATATAAAGTGATTTGGTGTTTATTGGTAAATTTCTTCGAGTTTACTGTTTCACACCACAGATGGCAATAGAAGAATTGATATGTTGTCACCCAAAAATACAGGAAATAGAGTTTAGTTTGGAAGGTAAACTTATTAAAATTCATTTCAACATATCAATTTCTACATAGTAATTTCTTATCGCGTTATATAATTTCTTCTTATTCTGACACTAATAGATTGTATGACGTTCATGATGTAATTAAAAATGGAACAAAGTGTCATAATTAAAAAAAAATCCATTAGAAGTATATAAGACATCCAGTATATTATAGATAACCATGAAAAAAAAATGCATATGAAATAATCATGGCGAAATTTAAATCAGACGTTCAATTTGTACCACCCTGTATATTGTGATTTCCTTTTGTTATACCGTTATTTCAATTTTAATAAGCTGGTAGACTTTAGAATGCCAATTTCATAATCTACAATTTTCCTGGGCATGAATCCAACCTGCACCCACAGTTGACATCCTTCCACAACTTCAAAAATATATACTTTTGCTTTGCTTCTCGTTTATTTAACGCCTCGTCAACTTTTCCACTTAGTTTTTAACTTTAAAGACACGAAAACTAATTACACGTTCGTACCGCACCGATTGAATAATTAGAGCTCTCTCGTTTGTCGTACATACGAGCAACGCATTCTTGAAAAATCACCATTGCATAAAATTATATGCAATTATGGGAAGAAATTGCACTGGAGGACAGCTATTTAATAAAGGAAATTGTGCTAATATCGGTCGTTTCAACGAATTTTCAGAATTGTTTCACCTGGTTGTAGGAAATTGATCACGTACATTGATCATTGTTTTTAATAAACCTTTATTGCTGGCCCTTAGATCGTATGTTCTTGGACAATAAAACATAATAGAGAAAACTTAATATCCGGTTCTTATTTCCTTTCCTTTGTGGAGTTAGATTTTGTAAGAATTAAAAGCATTATCGATAATTCGTTTTGCTTTATTCATTCTTATTTTTGCTCAGGTCATTGGGTTCACAGCATAATTCTTGGAATTTAGGAAACATGTCGTACACCTAAACCCAATGGTTTTACTGTTGTAATACTGTTGTTTCATTAGATGCAGTCCAAAGAAATCTAACACTGCATATACACGCCATCTGACGGGAAGTCGGCGAAAACATGGGTTGTTGACTGTGAATAGGAACTCCATATTCTTGACGAGAGAGCATATGTCGATACCCTGAAGAATCTGAACATCAAAAGATGAAACATATGCCCTTCAACTGTAGGGATGGGTGGGACTCGTCCCCAGTCGAGCAATCAACAAAAATGCTCATTTAAGTGGAGACGCAGGTTGTATGTTCCACATTTGTTTTACAGATTGTGGAACCCAACAGTTGGGTGTATGATGACACTCAGCTATTGTTGTCTCATTGGACGCAGTCCAACACTGCCATATATATATATATATATATATATATATATATATATATATATATATATATATATATATATATATATATATATATATATATATATATATATATATATATATATATATATATATATATGTGTATATATCATATCATATTCCCACAATATATTTGTTTTGTGGAGAAGATGGTTCATAGCTATGTTAGGATGCGATAGATAACGCTGTAGTCAAGTAATTAAATTCTTTATTTATAAAACGAAATGATTCATATTTACACAATATGACATATGAACATCATTTCTGTGTTAAAACTTGATACCAAATGAACAATATGCCTAAATTTTTTTTTTTATTTTGGAATGTTGTTCGTGAATCAGAAACTAAGCTTGTTCTCATCTCATCGAAGAACACCACCAGTTAGGACAATATTTCCACCATTTCTCAAGCACATTGCAATCTTACATTTTTTTTTTGTTGATGGGTTAGTTTGGGAACATGTAAATACCTTCTGCGATGCAAATAGCGCTTTGAGTCAGCGTGTTATCGTTTATCATGAAACATTTACTCCTTCTAGCCTAACAAGCTCCCTTGATAACACTTGTAGGTTTTAAAAGATTTCTTCGAGTTATCATTGACATCTGTCGGTATTGTGCAATTGCAGCTTGGAATCTTTTATGAATTTTCGATACAGCATACTTTGTTGCCTGATAGATTATCTAAATTCTTATATTGGTAAAAAATTTATATTTATAGCGAGGACTGTGATCTGTTGTTTCTGGACTGATGGTTCTGTGATCTGATGGTACCACGTTTACCATGAGAATTGCGCTCGTCGATAAAAATAGTCTTTGGACCAGATGCACCAGAAAATCAAAGGGAAGATATTGAAGTGCAGGATAATCAACTCAGAAAATTGTGTCACATTTTTCCCTCAACACTAAAACGCAAGACAGCATACAAATGTGACACTTGTACGAAACATGTGTGCCTTCAAAGCAGTGAGCCTGTTTATAAATACAGTTTGTAACTGTTTGAAATTCCTAACTTTATGACATGTGATTTTATAGAAAACAGCTGATTGGAACTCTTTGTTTTTTATTTTGATAATTCAAAAATTATTTAACTAAGTAAAATTAGTTTTTGTCTGAGTTTTCCAAAGTTTAATTAAAAATTGTGTAGATTAAATAAAATAATTTTTTTCCTATAAAATCAGTCAACTATATAATTCTCATAGAAGCAAAGTTTATAGAAAATACAAGAAAAAACACTGTCATTTTTAATATTAAACTAAGGTGGATTGTCAGACCTCACGTCGGTACTTATGCAACTCAAATAGTACGTCGGTACTTAAGGTAAAGGTCACTCAATGTTTGTTGAAGACCATTAATCAATTTAATCAAAGTTAGAGTGAACTAGATGGCAGTAAATGTTTTAAAAAATCGGTTATTAAATTTAATCTTATGTTATGAAAATTAAGTAAACGTTTAAAAATTACTTGCAATATTTCTTCGAGTTCCTATCTGAGCTCTAGCAGTGTAGGACAAGGATTTTATCTTCGCAGCGCTTCCAATTTTTATACTCCACTTTTTTTTCGATATCCCGGACGTTTTGAATTATTTAAGTCAAAACGTCTAGTTTGAAATTACTGGAACCACTTCTTAAAAGTACTGTACGAAACAGCATTATTCCTTAAAGTCACAGAAATCATGTCCTGATTGTTTTCCCGCCTTTGCTGTTCTTAATCCGCTCTATTACAGCACTTGGAAGAATTATTAAGTAATGGTCATCTTCAAATATCATTAGATCAGTGTTTCTTTCATCATCGAAAGATTCTTTGATATATTCTTCTCACATTTCTTTCTCTAACACCGAAAGTACCCTAACAAAAAAACGAAAATCTCTATTAAATCATCGAGACGGACTTCTTTGCATTTGGGAACCGTCCTAATTTAATTTCTGTTAATCTATCGGTCGCCGACAAAAACAAAAGACTGCCCTGCCTACTACCAACCGGGCTCTCCTCTCACCCCGGCGCTTCCATGCACGATATATTCAAATGGGAGCTCCGTTCCTAATTAAACGGCTCCGCAGTAGACGGTGAAGCTGAGGGAGGTGGAGGGGGCAACGCCGACTGCTTGGCGCCCTCATTTCTGATTTACCTGACCGAACATTTGATTTCACACTTTGTCTAGAGCCGGAGACGTCTTTTTAACGTTCACGCCCCTCTATCGGGATCGCTTTTTGGGGGTGGTCTAAGTCAATTTGCTTTGATCGTTTTTTTTCTAAGAGTACGACTGCCACGTTTAGTTTTGATATATATATATATATATATATATATATATATATATATATATATATATATATATATATATATATATATATATATATATATATATATATATATATATATATCTATCACATTGCTTCGCTATTTGGTCTGCCCACCTCCATTTCAATTATTTCATTTTTGTCACATATTTTCGTCTGTTCTCTGATCCATGTGCCGCTCTTTCTGTCCCGCTTTGTAATGCCAAGCATACACCTTTCCATTCCCCTCTGTGCTACTCGAAGTTTTTGAACTGACTGTGATGTGAGTGTCCAGGTCTCACTTCCGTATGTCATAACGGGCAGGACACACTGATCAACGACTTTTCTTTTCAGGCAAAGTGGTACTTTGCTCTTAAACACTATGTTGAATGCCAATGCCTACCAGCCACATTTAATGCGTCGTTTCACCTCCCGGACAGTATCTCCTTCCATTGAAACCCTCTGCCCAAGATATATATATATATATATATATATATATATATATATATATATATATATATATATATATAGTGATCCACAACTTCCAAATCCGTTCCTAAAATAAAAATTCGTTGGTCCTCAGCAAATTTATTGAACATAACCTGACTCTTCTCCTGGTTTATTTTCAAGCCAAATGGTTTCCCAGCCCTTTGCAGCTGTTATACGTGTCTTTGCAGCTCCTCTGGGTCTTGTGAAAGAAGAGCGATATCATCTGCGAATCTAAGATAATTTAACTATGCACCATTAATCCTTATTACATCCTGTTCCCAATCCAGATCACGGAACACTTCTTCCAGGCAGGCTGAGAAAAGAAGAGGCGATATTGCGTCACCCTGCCGTACGCCCCGCTCTACATTTATGCCAACTTCAAGATCGTCAAGGTGGACTGTCACTGTAGCTTCATCATATATCGATCCTAGTAGATTACATTTTGTAGATCTGTGTAATCGTTTATTTATTACCAAAGGAAAATACGCGTATGCCTTTTTTTGACTCTTACTAAATTGAACCAAGTGCCAGACCAACGTTGAACAATGTGGAGCAATGAGCAGTAACAAAGTTTTTTGTCGCTTGCAAGATTTCGTGATGGTAGAGAGATCAATACTTCAAACTGAAAAAAAATTACTCTTAAAAAATTACTACCGTCATAGTAAACAATAATAAGTATACTTGAGATGAGACAAATGCATAAATATACCAATACAGAGACATTCTCGTCTGCTACGTTGGATACTACACAAGAAAAATCTAATAAATATAAATCATAATAGCTGTAGAGCGAAGCGAGAGGCTCGATAAACGTCAATAGGCGCAAGATGGGAGCAGGATTCGTCCAAGCAGCGGCATTGATGGGCAAATTACTGTGATCAGAGCGGCTTCTTTCATTGCCGCGGCCGTCGATCCATCCATCATTCTCGCTAATCGCTTTTCGATAAACAGATCGAAATCGCACACGGATTTCTCCCGTTCGATTATTGTTATTAACCGTCGATATTGGGTGAAAAGTTCATTATGGCCGCCGACCAGTACCATCGTCGTATCTCAATCAGCTAACGGAACACGCTGATTATTTTGGTTTTTGTGATGAAAATCGATCGATTTGCAAAATAAAATCGATATATAGTGTGAATTACGTGTAATAGTGACAGTCAAAAGTTTGAAACTAATTCAAAACTTTTTGGACCACTGGACTTATCCTGTTAATGTGGTAGTCTTATTCCATTTTCTTTCTTTTATCTACAACATGTACTTAATATCTGCTTATTTCTATTCGTAATCTTTTTATTTCCGCTGTTTCTAATATTCTGTAGATTACACTTCTATCGGTTATTTCAGATGTGTACGTTATTACTGGTCTTACTGGTCGATCTCCATTACTTGCTATATTAGTTTATCTTCGACTGCTAACTTACACCTAACTGGTTCTTGCGATATTAATATTGCTTTGACTTTTTTTGGTGTAAATTGTCTAACTAATATTGCTATTAAGTAGAACTTGTTATTGTATTTTATTTGATCTTTGTGAAATGCTTTCTTTAATTCTATCAAGATCAACTAGGCTTATCTGTGGCTAAGCTTGGATTTTGAATTCTAAATCTAGATTATGTAGAATAATAAAAGTAATTTTATTATATAAGTAGTTTTGACAGTTATAATAAAAGTAATTTTGACAGTATAAACATGTACTTTTTCATTGCTACATTAGGAAATTTTGGATCAGCCCTCGTGTGTATATAGATATAATTTCTTATTATATTTATATATACTTAAAATAGATTTCTCCATGGCCAACTTCCCAAAAGTTAACCTTATGTCTGAAACAGTTTCTCTCTGAGAAATTATTTAAAATCCGCTGATCCAGGTACAATCGAGGAAATAACTAAAATTTTGCAAGAAGTTTGGCGAACCAAACGGATTCCAGAAGATTGGAAAGATGCTCTAATCCATCCACTACATAAGAAAGGAGATAGAATGGATATAAGCAAATATAGAGGTATATCTCTTCTCTAAGTTTGTTACAAGATTCTATCTCAATGTCTACTAGACAGAGCACAGGAACAGTTAGAACCTAAAATTGGTGACTATCAAGAAGATTTTCGACCGAGCAGATCCTGCCCTGAACAGATCCTGAATCTGAAGTTAATTCTTAGACATCAAAAACTGTACAATAAAAATATCGTCTGTACATTTGTGGATTTCAAAAAAGTATATGATTCTATTGACCGCGAATCGTTATTCCAAATCATGAACGAACAAGGACTAGATCTGAAAACGCGGACAATTATTAAAGCAACAATAACTAACACAAGGTCAAAAGTTAAATTCATGGGTGACATCTCAGAGCCCTTCGAAATTAAAACTGGAGTGAGACAAAGAGATGGACTCTCGCCACTCTTATTTGACTGTATTCTAGAAAAAGTAATACAGGAATGGTGTGAAAAAAAATCGACCCTGAATATTGACCAGCCCATTAAACTGGGGAAAATCAACATCAAATAGATTGTCTGGCGTTTGCTGCCAATTTCTTTGTTATTTTTAAGTCGCCTGATTTGCCTAATTATTTCATCTTCATTCGGTGTGGTAATGAATATGGGTTTGTTTGTTTAGGGTTTAGTGTTGGTTATTTGTTTAAGGGCTCAGGACAGTTTAGTAGTTGTTCAAAATATTTCGCAAGGTCTTTGAAATTGTCTTGGTTATTTAGAGCTAATTGTCCGTTTTCGTTTTGGAAGCACAGACTTTGGGGTTGATAGCCTGTTAATTTAGTTTTATTAAATGTTTTGTAAAAATATCGGGTGTTATTTTTTTTTAATGTTTTTCTATTTCATCAAGATGATTGTTTTCATAATTTCTTTTAGTTTGTAAATTATCTTCGATGTTTCTTTTCTTACTGTTTCACTCTTTGAATGCTTTATTTCGGCTTAATACTGCTTGCTCGCAAACTTCATCCCACCACGGATGTTTTCTATGTTTTTATAAAGATACCAACTTTAGGGCTGTTGTAATAATTTTTTTGTTTCAATTGTTGCCAGTTCTGTACTGGTTGTTTATCAAGCTCTTCTGTTAGGTCGGTTTTATTTGCGTAGGGTCGAACTTTGTGATTAATAGTCTCTTTTGAATAGGATTTCGAGGTTTATAGCTAAGTTTGATTCTAGTCAAGTAGTGATCCGTGTCTATGTTAGCTTCTTTCCTGACTTGAACATTCAAAATCTCTTGGGGTACAAAATAGCAACATAGTCAATTTGAAATTCACCTCTGTACGTGTTTGGGCATATATATACATAGTGTAATATGTTTCACTCAATCAAGGCACTTGAACACATTAAAATGAATAGCGTGATCTCGTCGAAACGTCGTGGAAAACGAGAAGTACTTCTCAGTATTTAAAAAGATTATTGTCACAAAAAGAACGGGAACAACATATGTACGCCCGGAAAATCCTTTTGTAAATTTAACCAATGTAAATTTAAACTTCACATTTGATAGACACAATTTTGCTACAAAAGGGTCAAAAACCTAAGAGTTTCTGCGAAAAAAAATTACACAATTATTTAAATCACCAATTGAAGAGCTACGGAGTCGCGTTAGACGTGGTGTCTAAGGCGTCAGCCTGACGATACGGCAGTTAGCGCGGAGCGGGTTCGTTTCCCGTATTAAGTAGGGACTTTTTCTAAAATTCTTGTAAATATTTCTAGGTGAGAGTGTATAAATCTATTAAGGAATCACCCCTAAGTCATGCTGGTTCAAAGCTGGGTAAATGTCTTCTGAGAAGTTTTCTACGTTGATCACTCGCCAGTCGGTAGTCTTCCCGAGATACTTATGGTTAAGCAGAAAACGAAGGGTTGATAACCCGACGGGGGGTGCTGACTGGGGTTTTCGGTAGCCGATGACCATAGGTCCAGTCCCTAAATAGCCTTTTCAGTTACTGAGGCGCCTCTAACACTAAAATTTTACTTTTAATTGAAAAGCTATGGTAAGAATAAATTTTAATCAATTAACATTTTACGCAAACATTTGTTTTTATTAAAAATCACACCATACATCATCCAAAACCGATGTGACAACGTTGCATTGATCAATTCGCAAAAAATATTTCACTGTATACCAGAACGTGTATTTAAGTTTAATTTAAAACCAAAAATTTATACTGTATACGAATATGTAAAATAAACGATGAAAATTAATTTTTGCTGCTATCGACTAGACCTGAAATATTCTGGGCCCATTTCAACGTGTTCGGGAAAAGTGGTTGAAACGGTGCCAGACTTGCATAGACTCAAATTGTCGATATTTTTAACACTCAATTTATTAAAACAATTAATTGTGTGTTTCTTAATGTGACGTTAATCGTTTAGGGTAAAAAATTAGTGATAGTAATTTCAATTTTGAAAATAATGTGCAAGTTTCCACAAAACAAAGGAAATTTATATATATATATATATATATATATATATATATATATATATATATATATATATAAAAATATACATATAGTAAGTAAATAAAATTAGTGATAGTAATTTCAATTTTGAAAATAATGTGCAAGTTTCCACAAAACAAAGGAAATTTATATATATATATATATATATATATATATATATATATATATATATATATATATATATATATATATATATAAATAAATATTTCTGGCCTTAAGCCGTCATCAGTTGGGCTCAAGCTGGACACCTGAAAAGCGGATGAAGGAATGACTAAAGCCATGACCATTTAAATTGGCCATGTCGAATGGAGGCTGCAATCACTTGCAGCCACGCCATCCTGTGGTAAACAGTCGCAGCAGTTAGACTGTGCGAAACCGTTCGTGACCTGTCTAACCTCGGGTAAGTACCAGGTATGATCGAAAAATTGTGAACCGGGCCCGTGGGGAAAAACATTAAAAAGCTAAGGAACTTCACCCGTGCTCCACGTCGTGCTTTGCCATTCCTTCATCCGCAATCGGTTTCTGGGCTTAAACCGTCATCAGTTGGGCTCACGCTGGGCACCTGAAAAGTGGATGAAGGAACGACTAAAGCTATGGCCATTTAAATTGGCCATGTCGAATTGTGGCTGCAATCACATGCAGCCACCCGATCCTGCGGTAAACAGTCGCAGCAGTTAGACTTTGCGAAACCGTTCGTGCCCCCTCTAACCTCGGGTAAGTACCAGGTAAGGTACCAGTTGAGCTCAAGCTGGACACCTAAAAAAGGTGGCAAAGCACGACGTGGAGCACAGGTGAACATCCTTAACTTTTTAATACTTTTCTCCACGAGCCCGGTTCACAATTTTTCGATCATACCTGGTAGTTACCCGAGGTTAGACGGGTCACGAACAGTTTCGCACAGTCTAACTGCTGCGACTGTTTACAGCAGGATGGCGTGGCTGCATGTGACTGCAGCCTCCATTCGACCTGGTCAATTTAAATGGTCATGGCTTTAGTCGTTCTTTCATCCGCTTTTCAGGTGTCCAGCTTGAGCCCAGCTGATGACTGATGGCTTGCTGACAGCTTAAGGCCAGAAACATTTCTTGGGAGATGCTTGCTGGCGCTTTGGGTAGCGGATGAAGGAATGGCAAAGCAGGACGTGGAGAACGGGTGAACTTCCTTAGCTTTTTAATATATATATATATATATATATATATATATATATATATATATATATATATATATATATATATATATATATATATATATATATATATATATATATATATATATATATATATATATATATATATATATATATATATATATATATATATATATATATATATATATGGATACAATTAGAAATTATCGGTTAACCAACCTATAACCAAACCAAATCAAACCAGACTAAATTGGCAGCGTCCAATAAATAAGAACTACAAAGACGTTCAAATTGACATCAAATAATTGTCTATGTGATTGTAACAGTAATGAATAAATCCATGATCAATGAAGGTTATTTTCACTCGTCGCATCTCGCCTGCATCTCGATGGAGATCGTCGAAATCGATTCAAAAAAAAAAGAGAAGAAGAAGACGTGTACGGGTTAGCCATTACCGGTTGGGCAGCTGGGTAGAGGTACTCGGCGTGCAGCTATTTTTTAATTGGTCAGTGTGGGAGGCTAAGCGGGGTTAAAAAATAATCGGCAGCAGAGACGGGCTACGCTAGATCGTAGTGGGGATATGGCATCAGGACAAACAGCAACGAACGTACAGATATATAGTACTTATTCATTTTTTCAACACCACCT
Organism: Cosmopolites sordidus; assembly: GCA_031761425.1. Lineage (NCBI taxonomy): Eukaryota > Metazoa > Arthropoda > Insecta > Coleoptera > Curculionidae > Cosmopolites > Cosmopolites sordidus. The sequence goes on from JARFXV010001296.1 coordinate 23,963, forward strand.
TATATTTATATTCCTAGGTTGCTAATATTTGTTCTTTCTTTGCCTTTTAACTGTAGTTTAATATTATGAGTTAATAATAATTTAGTTATACTTTTGACATGATTATAATTTCGTTTCATTTCTTCTATTGGAACCTTGTGGGAAAACGATTGGGAAAAAATTAGAATATTCTCTCTGTCTGATCCAATAAGAAAAAATAAATAGAAAGTCGGCCCAATCGGGGATGCGCGAACTTATTAAGTTTTATTATATTATTAAGTTTTTTAGAAAAAGATTTAAAAAAAATGGTAAACTGAAAATCGACGGTTTTCCTCAAAAACTGAAAAAATTTCATAAAACTTGTCATCTGAATTTTTTTCTATTATTTTATGAAAAGTAGATTCAAAAACAAAAAAAGGCGTTCCATTTAGAAATGTTTGAAAAATTCGTAACATTTTCGGTTGGGTAAATTTGTTTTTAAAAATTCGGAGAAACGTTTTCAGTGGGGTAGAAAAAAATTAAGTCAAATCGAAAGAGGTCAGGTTCAAAAGTAGTCGATTTGGCATATATATATATATATATATATATATATATATATATATATATATATATATATATATATATATATATATATATATATATATATATATATATATATATATATATATATATATCGACTGATAAGTCCAATCAATGATAAGTTCAACAAATCAAATGATAAGTTCATAGTGTTTCGCGGATGGAAGAATACGCTAGACTATTAGTCTGGGAGTACATCCGATTGTTTGTGTCCCGTTTGCTGGGAACGTGCAGACGTTGCGCCAAGGTCACACTTGGCATTCTCAATGCTTGTCTGAAGACTGAAAATCAGTCAGAAATTTAGTCTTCAGACAAGCATTCACTTGTGAGACCAGATGGACTTTTCCGTGTCCATTATCTGCTGATTTTTTTCTTATAGAACGAGTTCATAATGTTCAATTCTTGTCCTTCAGCAAAATCAGCCAATCTGTCACCTCTATTTTCCCGCTCGCCATTTTCATATGGGCCAATTGCAGTTTCACTAGTTCTTACTTTTCCAATTCTAGCATTAAACTCGCCCATCAGGATTTTGTACCTACATTTCTCGCTGTCTAGAAGCTGGGCCACGTCATCATAAAATACCTCAATTTCCTTATCGCCATGGCTTATAGTTGGTGCATAAGCTTGGACGATTTGAAGCTTAAACTTTTTATTCAACTGAATGACGCATTGGGTTAGTCGGTCAGATATACTTTCAAATTTTACGACACTATCCTTCACCTTTTGGTTAATGAAGAATCCAATTCCACCACATCGCCCATTCTCCGTACGCCAAGTGTAGAGTACGTGACCAGTTGTTTTCAGTTTAATTAGCTCTTCGCCTTATCTTCGTGTTTTACAAAGCCCTACAATATCCCAATGTATGTTTTCAAGCTCGATCAACATTTCTTGCAGTTGTGCACCCCTTTTCATTGTCCGAATATTTAGAGTTGCAATGTCCAAAGTCCAATGGCAGACTGATCTAACCCGGTGATTCTTAGCACCCTCTGCCCTGGGGCAGGTCTTCTTGCTGCCGTAGGTAGTTGCCCCTTGGCCTCAGGGGAATGAGGGCCGTGTTTTAAATTGTAATTTTGATCAGATTTTAGGATCAAGTTAGTCTAAAGTCTCTGCTTTGACCTGTGCGCCATGGGTTACCCTTTCAGGAGCATACGCCCCAGACAGCATAGCTCAAAGCTTCATTGACTTACGGAAGCCTATCACGCCAAGGTCTGATCCACAAAGATATATATATATATATATATATATATATATATATATATATATATATATATATATATATATATATATATATATATAGCTTGTACAAAATTAAAACCGTTGCACGTCATTAAAATTTCGGCTGCTCTGTTGCCACATTGCGATTGAATATCATAACTCTACTCTAGCGAATCAATTTTACATTTTTACTTTAATAACAATTTAAAAAATTATCCATACATTAAATGCAAATTACAAAGTAAGTAACAAAATTAAAATAAATGTTGAAAGTCTTGCAAGTGTCGTTAATTTAGTAGCCTAGCTATTTAGTACCTCTAGATAGATTCAGCACATGTAAAATGCTTCGTTCAAAAACCAACAACAAGATTATTTAATATTTGAATGGTGATTAAAATAAAAAGATTATATAATTATCAGTGATGTTTATTGATATATAATATACAAGTACTAAACAAAAAAATAACAATAAAATATCTGCTTGCACTTATTTTCATTAATCGGAGTCTGAAAAGTACTGGCTGGAATCAGTGCTATCATCTGCAGTATTTATAATTAAGGGAAGAACTTTCTTGCCTCTATCTAAAATAAAAATTTTCAATCAAAACTTTTCATATTTTTTTGCATATTTATTTAACTTACCTTTTATTATCAAGAGGAGTGTAAAAACCACTTTAGTGGTTTTTACACTCTTCTTATTATTATATTACCATGAATGATTTACAGTACCAATTAAAAAAATCCAGGTTTCATATAAGAAGACAACTTTGTACAAGGCGTTTTTTCTTTCCTTTACAGAACCTCTCAAAAAATCTATACGTTTCAGAGCAAAGTTGGAAGTTCCATAAGGCCTCGTCTTGGATCATCGTTTTTCCATTTAAAACGTACTTCTTTGAATACGTTACACAATGACATATGGCATCTGTCAAACAGTTTATCTTTTAATTGCTCGGAGCCACGTTAGCTGTGGTGTCTAAGGCGTCAGCCTTATGTTACGGCAGTTAATGTGGACCGGGTTCGAATCCCGTACTAGGCAAAAGAGTTTTTCTAAAATTCTTGTGAATTTTTCTAGGAAAGAGTGTAAAATCTGACAAGGAAGCACCCCTCAGTCACGCCAGTTCGAGGCGGGATAAGGCCGGATGCCTTCTGAGAGGTTTTCTACGTTGGTCACTCGCCAGTCGGTAGGCTTTTCGAGATACTTTCGGTTAAGCACAAAACCAAGGCTTGATAGCCCTAGGGGGATGCTGACCGGGGTTTTCGGTAGCTGATGACCGTGGTTCGGAACCCACGTTAAGCTGTAGGGCCAGTCGCTAAATAGCCTTCTCAGTTGCTGATGCGCCTCTAACCCCAAAACTTTACTTTACTTTTAATTGATCATGTAAGAAATTCATTCGAGTGCTTATGATGGGTTTAAAACCGGTCTAACAGTTCTAAGGTTACAAATACTTACTGGTGTTCATAAATGATATAAATGGTGTCGAATAGTGGACATACTCAACCTTAACGCTGCTGCTGTTCAAAATAGTGTATCAGAGATGCCACAAACTCTTGACAACGACGATTTAAATGGTTTGGTCTTTTATAGGCGCGACCTAAGTTCTTAAAGAAACTGTTTTCGATCGCAAGGTAAAAATGAAAGTAAAGGTTTAGATACAAAAGGAATAACCTCCAAACGTGTCATTAAATATCAACAAGAACAATTTTAAACCCGACAACGTCGCATATACTGCCAACCGAACACAACCGCTAAATTTGAAATTTATTGAATACATTCCATTTGAATATTTTATTATTTAATTTTTGTAGTGGTATTTCTGCTGTTCTTTAATAGCGTCATCGATGACGCTTAACGCATTTAGTTTTATACAGGCTATATATATATATATATATATATATATATATATATATATATATATATATATATATATATATATATATATATATATATATATATATGTATACATACATATACATACATATATATACATATATATATATATATATATATATATATATATATATATATATATATATATATATATATATATATATATATATATATATATATATATTCACGTATGGGCCCTGGTCTACCACGCGAAGTACAATTAGAGGCGTTTGTTGTTGTTAGCCTTCCTTTGCGCCCATACTAATTTCATTCTTTCGCTGTGAGCTTGTTTCCTTTCGTCAGACCAAGTTGTTCCAGTCTTCCTACATTTTTCTCTCTGGCCAACCTTCCAAACGTTAACCTTGTGTCTGAAACAGCCTCTATCCTGAATTTCACTTTGTGTAATATTTGCTGATCTTAGGTCCTCTTTAATTGCAGCAATCCATTTAATTATTTCTAATTTAGCTTTACTCCTAATTTCATAAAATTCGACTATTTGTCTAGTTAACCTACTCGGATTCATCCGTTTTATGTGTCCGTAAAACTTAAGTCTTCTTTTTCTCATATCGCTATGTATATCTGTGTATTGTTTGATTTCTTGGTTTTCTCGAAGTCGGTATATTGTGCTATTTATTTGTTTGGGCCCTAGGATTTTTCTTATGATTTTTCTTTCCTTCTTTTCAATGTCCTCGTTGTCCATATTTCTATTCAAAATGAGCGTTTCCGCAGCATATAGACATTCTGGCTTAATAACTGTGTTGTAATGTCTCAGTTTTGTGTTTTTAGATAGGCATTTTTTGTTGTAAATGTTTTGTGTAAGTCTCAATGCCGTTTCCATTTTTTGACATCTACTCTTATTGGCCGCTTTTTCCAACCCATTTTCCATGATTATATCACCCAAATATTTGAATTGAGAGACTCGTCTGATGTTACCATATTTTGTTCTTAGTCTGTTGCAGGTCATGTATTGTGTCTTTTCAAAGGAAATTTGGAGTCTTACATTTTCTGCTGTTTCTTTTAGGATTTCAATCTTATCTTCTCAATAGATCGTCTTCAATAGGACAATCAATTTTGATGTTGGTTCTCCCCAGTTTAATGGGCTGGTCAATATTCAGGGCCGACTTTTTTTCACGCCACTCCTGTATTACTTTTTCTAGAACACAGTTAAATAAAAGTGGCGAGAGTCCATCCCCTTGTCTCACTCCAGTGCCAATAATAATTGCCAGCATTTTCAGTTCTAGTCCTTGTTCTTTCAAGATTCGGAAGAAAGATTCGCGGTCAATAGAATCATATGCTTTTTTGAAATCCACTAATGTACAGACGAGATTTTTATTGTACAGTTTTTGATGTCTTAGAATCAACTTCAGATTCAGGATCTGTTCAGGGCAGGATCTGCCCGGTCGAAAACCTGCGTGATATTCACCAATGTTAGGTTCTAACTGTCCCTGTGCTCTGTCTAGTAGACATTGAGATAGAATCTTGTAACAAACTGGGAGAAGAGATATCCCTCTATAGTTGTTTACATCCGTTCTATCTCCTTTCTTATGTAGTGGATGAATTAGAGCATCTTTCCAATCTTCCGGAATCCGTTTGGTTCGCCAAACTTCTTGTAGAATTTTGGTTATTTCCCTGATTGTACCAGGACCAGCGGATTTCAAAAGTTCCGCAGTGATTCCATCTTCACCAGAAGCTTTGTTATTTTTAAGCCGCTTGATTTGTCTAATTATTTCATCTTCATTCGGTGGTAATGAATCTGGGTTTGTTTGTTTAGGCTTTAGTGTTGCTAATTTGTTTAAGGGCTCAGGACAGTTTAGTATTTGTTCAAAATTTTTCGCAAGTTCTTTGCAATTATCTTGGTTATTTAGAGGCAATTGTCCGTTTTCCTTTTGGAAGCAAAGACTTTTTACGGTTGATAGCCTGTTACTTTAGTTTTAAATGTTTTGTAAAAGTTTCGAGTGTTATGTTTTGGGAAATCTTTTTATATTTCATTAAGTTGATTGTTTTCATATTTTCTTTTAGTTTGTCTAATTAGCTTCGATGTTTCTTTTCTTACTTCCAAAAATATGTTATAGTTTATTGCTGTTTTTTGACTGTTCCAATCTTTGAATGCTTCACTTCGGCTTAATACTGCTTGCTCGCAAACTTCATCCCACCACGGATGTTTTCTACGTTTTTGTAAAGGGACCAACTTTAAGGCTGTTTTAATAATTTTTTGCTTCAATTCTTGCCAGTTCTGTGCTGGTGGTTTATCAAGTTCTTCTGTTAGGGCTGGTTTTATTTTCGTTGGGTCAAACTTTGGTATTAGCAGCCGCTTTTGAATAAGTTTTCGAGGTTTTAAGCTAAGTTTGATTCTAGTCAAGTAGTGATCCGTGTCTATATTTGCTCCTTTCCTGACCTGAACATTCAAAATCTCTTTATATTGGGATACGTTTGGGCACCTCCAGGTTTTTTGTTTTGATATTTTCTTCTTAAAATGGGTTGACATTATTTTTAGATTAAACTGCGAACATAGTTCAACCAATCTTCTACCATTATGGTTAGTCCATTTATGAGCGGGAAAACTGCCGACTGTTTTCCTGTACTTTTTTTCTTTCCCTAGCTGGGCGTTGAAATCACCCAATAGGATTTTTACATGGTTGGAGGGAATTTTAGAGATAGTCTTTTCTAGAATTTCCCAGGACTTATTTACTTTTTCAGGATTAGATTTATTTTCTTCGTTAACTGGGAGGTGTGCATTGATTAATGTATAGTTTTTGTTAGCACACTTAAGGGGTAGTGTCATAAGTCGATTATTTACTGGCTGGACATTTGTTATAGAACCAAGGATGTTTCTTGAGACAGCGAAAGCAACACCGAGATGTGGTGTATTTTTGAGTATTTTTTTGTCCGTTTTACTTTTAAAAAGTCTGTAGTTGCCGAATTCCAAGATGTTATCATCTATCAATCTAGTTTCTTGCAAAGTCAGTCAGACGCTAAGTGGATTTAGTTTTTTTTTTGCCTTGGTTCGGGGCTGCTTATTTTGAGATATTCGCAGCTGTCCATTAATATCTAATGGAACCTTCACTATCCACCACCCGTGACCCGTCCAGTACCTTAGGCGAGGTATACTGGATATATATATATATATATATATATATATATATATATATATATATATATATATATATATATATATATATATATATGTATATATATGTATATATATGGATATATATGGATATATATGGATATATATGGATATATATATATATATATATATATATATATATATATATATATATATATATATATATATATATATATATATATATATATATATATATATATATATATATATATACATACATATATATATATATATATATATATATATATATATATATATATATATATATATATATATATATATATATATATATATATACAACATAATACAAGTAATATCTAGAGAGAAGGGACTATCTACAATCGCAAATACCATAATAAAAACAAAGAAAGAATTAAAGGAAATTGTCAAACGACTGGGGATCTCGACTAGAAAAAAAGATAATTAGAATTAGTAATAAAACAAAATAAACTACACTGAAACTAAACTACAGATGGAAGTGAAGAGATGGACGAAGGTCTTGTGATGAAAGTGTTGTTATCAACAAAACAAATAATGTAGGCGGAGAAAGAATACTATTTAGCTTAGCAGCATCTGAAAAAGTCAGCAGGTCTGTCCGGTTTCAAAGATATGTTATACAGAAAGTATATTTTCAGTTTCATTCCCATATGCGTAGTAGGTGTTGCTCATTTTTTGATCCTCAGTGTATATATAATACCATCAACAATATTATTTGAAAACGCAAATAACATGAAGCTTAGCATCTTTAGAATATTGGTTCGAAGTATTTTTACACAGAATATGAACAAAATATCACAAATCAAGTCATTATAATGCAGAGACGCCTTCTGATGCATAATTTCGAACTCAACCGTCAAAGCTATTTATGGCAATCCGACACCATCCCCCATCAAAACATCCCACAAAGTCAAACAGCTCATTAGGACGGTTTTTTCTCTGAGTATGCGCGTGCTTTGACGCGTGTATGTCAAAATTAATGAACTCGATACAGAGAAGTGACGGCGGAAGTGCCGAGATGCGTCGCAACGCTAGGTGACATATCAGACACACCCACAACTAGCGTTACCATGACCACCAAAGGGGCGGAACCCTGTCGTACACCTGGCTGCCCGCTATACTACGACCGATAAGAAGTTAGAGAACTTAATTGGGGGGTGTATAATTGTTAGAACGGTGACGCTTTGCTCAATGTATAGTATTTCTTTTCAGAAGATGATTTAATCAGTTATTAAACTGGAACCTTTGAGGTTATTTGACTAAGAATGATTTTCTGCACAGCTCCAAAACACTAATCATGTTGGCATCATCAGAAAGTGTATAAGTTATCTAATTATATTAAAAAACAATATTTCTGTCACATTTTGAAATAAGCTCGATAAACTAAATTTTCGCAGTAATTTCTCTCATTTTGTGTAGATTTGCGTCATCTTTATGGCAGCTGTCGAATCCAATACCGCCTTGAAGCTCTTTTTGACCCCCTCAAAAGGTATGGAGCGGCTTTAATTAAGTGATGTGTGGAAAAAGTTTGGAGAATAAGTCGGATGTGAGAAAATCTGTCGTTTCAACTCAGTGACAACTTTCAGATTGCCTTTTACTGCGTGTCATCATATGTTATCCTGAAGCCGTCCTTTGTCTCCTAACTCCAGTATAAGGGCTTTTTTCCTTCAGAGCTTTATTAACACGAATTAGTTGCTGCTGATACAAATCAGCAAATAACTTCAAACCAGAAATGCTATATATATATATATATATATATATATATATATATATATATATATATATATATATATATATATATATATATATATATATATATATATATAGGTTAAAATTTTACTGGGCTACTGGACGCACAAATCGTTAGAGAACGAAATCCATCACAAAACCGAAAACAAGTTCCCCGGTCACAAATTTACCAACAAGACTCATCGAACTATGCCAACAGAATAACCTGAAAATCATGTCAACATCCCGAAGAAAATCTCTACGAAAACAGAAGACATGGAGATCGCCTGTGCAACAGATTGGAGAATTCCAGATAGACCACGTTGCGATATCATACCCACAACAAAAAGAGATCCAAGATGTCCAAGTCCGCAGGGGCGCGAACATTGACTCAGACCACTACCTAATACGAATCAAAGTCAAGTTCACCCCAAGGAGAATTCAACTAAAGAAAGCACATCTCCAGAAATTTGACACGAAAAAGATCAAGGAATCCAACATAACAGAGGAATGGGAAAAGGAACAGGTAGATACATGGAAAAAAATCCACAAAAACATTGCACAAAAAGCAGAGGAACTGATTCAATTGAAAAAGAACCCAAAACACCCTTGGTGAGACTCGGAATGCAAAAGTGCATTGCAGCGACGCAAACGAGCATTTCAGGAGTACAACAGTAAAACATCCCCAGAAAGCCAGCAGCTTTTTGACGTGACTAGAAAACAGACCGCAAAGGTTATCAGGCAAACGAAGAAAAAGTACATAAAGGAACAACTAGACTCTAGAGAGGAAAATTTCCGCAATTATGACACGAGAGACTTTCATAGGACTTTCGCAAGAGAAATCCGTGGATGCACACCACAAAATGTTCGCTTCAGAAAGTGAAATGGGAGATTAACCCTAATCAATCAGGAGAATTGTCAGGAGCTGGCACACTAAATCTTTGATCTCCTCAATTGTCCCGAACGCTACACAAGATTACCCAAAGAAAATTGTATCTATACCCACTCAGAATCACCACCACCAACATAGGAAGAAATCCACAGGCACATACGCAAACTAAAGAATAACAAGACATCCGATGAAGAACGTATCACCGCGAAACTATTGAAAAACCTCGGACCAAATTCACTGCAGGAACTTACGCAAATAATCACGAACATCTGGCAAACAGAAAAATTACCAGATGAATGGAAATGCACTTTTATTCCCCGGCTGCATAAGAAGGAGGACATAACAGATGTGAACAAGAGAGGAATCTCCTTAGTACAAGTCACTTACAAAATCCTCTCAGCATGCCTTATTCAGGAAACACAAGAACAACTAGAACACAAAATTGGCAAGTACCAGACAGACTTTCGCCCTGGTCGCTCATGCACTAAACAAATATTTAACTTAAAAACAATACTGAAATACTAAGCTATCAGGAACGTCCCAATCATCTGCACGTTCGTGGACTTCAAGAAAGCATACGACTGCATCAACCAAAAATCGCTGTTCAAAATTCTTGAAGTACAAGGACTCGACCCCAATTCACTACGATTGATCAAGCAGACAGTGATCGACATAACCACTAAAGTGAAATTTATGGGAAAAATTTCCGAACCCTTCCTGATTAAAACCGGACCGGACCGGACCGGACCGGACCTGATTAAAACCGGATTAAAACCGGAAAACCACTCCTCTTCAACTTGGTCCTGGATAATGTCATAAGGTAATGGGAAAAAGAACTGAAAAATCAAGGACACTGGAAACCAATACGACTCGGACGACCCAAAAACAACATCGAAATATCATGCCTAGCCTTCGCAGACGACCTAACCATACTCGCAGACAATGAAAAAAGGGCAACCAAACAGATAGAAGTCCTTAAGGAATGTGCAGAGAAAGTCAGCCTACAAATCTCCATTCAAAAAAACGAATTCTTCTGCTCCAAATTAGATGACCAAAATTTGAACACCGAATACGGCAAAATAAATGGGCTCACCCCCAGGAGGAGAGAATATGGCAAGACTCGATTACAGAAAATAAAGAGGGCATACGACAAGACACACAATATCTACAATAAGAAATGCATATCCACACAAGAAAAAATATAATACTACAACACAGTAATCAAACCAGAGGTACTATATGCAAGCGAGACACTTACACTCCATACAAAATGCGGCATAGAAAACATACTAAAAGAAGAATGCAAAATTATGAGGAAAATTCTTGATCCAAAACTGATAGAGGAAGGATACAGACTACATTCTAGAAACACCACAGAGAGAATGTCCAACGTAGCGGTGGACATAAGAAAAAGAAGGTTGAAATTCTATGAACATATCAGTAAACTCCCACCGACAGGACTCACCAACAGAATTATTACATACATACAAGGAGTCAAGTCAACAATACCATGGATCGCACAAGTCAGAGCTGATCTGGGAAAGGCACAAATGGATCCGACAGAGATTGAGGATAGAAGAACGTGCAGAAACAAAATACATATGTGGATTGTTGCATCAGAGAGCGAAATTTCGAGGGGATCGGAGACAAGGTGGACGGAGGAAAGAAATAAAATCCATATATATATATATATATATATATATATATATATATATATATATATATATATATATTTATAAACAGTACAAATTTATATTTTAGCACATACCTGATATATCTTGTTGAATAGTTAATTTTCAACATCCCTTAAGTAACAACACCCCTCACCATATATACTTTGTGCCGACAAAAGCAATCAAACTGTTGTAATGGAAAAAGAAGAATAATACTTCTTTAATGTTCATAATGGCCAATTCAATTGTATATAGGGAAACGACTACTTACATTGACAATAATGTAATTATTGTCGATGTAAGTATCATTGACGTACACAAAAAATATATTTACTTCCTGTCTTTGCATTATATATACAAATTAATATAATTTATTTTATAGATTCGTTTTGAAAATGGGGAGAGAAGACCTCCCGAAACGTTAACGTTCAAAAGTTTGTATTTATTTTAGAACATTTTTATATTTTTAAAATTTTGTTGATAGGCAAATTTATTAAAGAAAAGGATCATTGAGAAAGTTGTATCTGTTTGGCTTTTACAAAAAAAACGTGACGTTGCAGACTGCAGTAAGGTGCAACTTTTTTTTATTTTAATCATTTCTGTATCTCTTGTGGTTTCCGAGATGCCTGTAGAGTGTATTCTTATCTTGGATATATATATATATATATATATATATATATATATATATATATATATATATATATATATATATATATATATATATATATATATATATATATATATATATATATATATTTCAAGGCTGAGGTTGTATGTTGTTGAGAAGTACTTGGGTTTTCACGACGTTTCGACAGAGAAACTCTTTCTGATGCCATCTTCTCACATTAATTTAACTATTTATCCTGGTGCCTTGGATTTCAGAACATGTCAGCATTAGTTTAAAAAATTTAAGAACGGTGTATTTAATCCTTTCAACTTTTTAAAATTTGGAAGACCTCAGTTTTTTGTTGGCTGAAATTCAAGCTGATCCTGAATAAAACCATTCAGGAATTAAGCTTAGTCATTAAGCTTAAAACTCCATGGTCCATAATAGAACGATGATTAAAACAAATGAACAAACTGGAAAGAGAGGGAATGTGAGTGCCATATCAACTTTCGGTTGAAAACAAAATCCAACGTGTAACCAGTTGCAGTACACTTATGTTCGGCTTATTCTTTTCTTCATATTCTCTTGAGAGTTCAGCATCAGATTACAATCTTTTCAGATCTATAGCAGGCTTTCTTCATCGCAAACAAATTGCACTCGATGAATATTTGACTTACAAAATCACCCTTATTTTACAAATATATATATATATATATATATATATATATATATATATATATATATATATATATATATATATACATATATATATATATATATATATATATATATATATATATATATATATATATATATATATGTATATATATATATATATATATATATATATATATATATATATATATATATATATATATATATATATATATATATATATATATAAATCTGAAACCTCTATTAAAGTATAATGAAAAGAAATATAAACTGTTAAAAAACACATTAAAATAAACATTTGACTTCAAAACATTCAAATCTCCACCACAGCTGGCAAAAAACTGCTCCTAACCGGCAAAAACTCCCCCTGCTCGCCCTTTTACCCTAGCAAACCACTTTCTCCTCATAAACCCCAAGATGTTTCCAGTTCGACCCCTCCATCTCGAGGGGAAAGACGTAGATTTAGGGGGGCGGCATCAACTGCCGCCCCCCTACTCCCGCCGGAGCGACCTCTGGAGGCGTGTCGGACCGTATAAATCACAAACCGCATCGTGGATGCCCCAGCTTCATCCCTTTCCAGTTCGATCCCCTTTGTGTCCCGGGGGGTAGACTTGCAGAAATTAGGAATCGTATGTTACCAGTGAACGTCAGAGTGCGACTGGAAGGCCTTAGGGGTTTGGAATGATTGTTAATAAGTTGATGGGTTTATTACTCTTAACATAAAAGCTGTTATTCGTGTAACTAAGAATTGTAAAATTAAACAATCAAGGAAAATCCATAAAATTATCTGTATTAAATTTTATGAATCATTATATTATATAATTTTTAATGCCAAAGATAACACATCACCAAATACAAAATCTGGAGTTTATATGTTAAGTTGCAACGAGTGGAGTAGATGTTATGTGAGACAAACCGGCAGAAATTTTCAGACCAGATTCAAAGAACATAAATCTTCATACACATTAAAGAAACAACACTCTAATTTTGCGAACCATTTCATAGATTCCGGACATATACTTCCGGAGATTACAAATTTGAAAATGTTACATATAGCGTAAAAAAGCAAAAAACTAAACATATTAGAAGTTATTGAAATTTATAAATATAATAAAGACCCGTCTAGACAGCTATTAAACGATCGGACGGATCTCCGAAATTCCCCACTATTTAAAATATTGAAAAAAAAACAATAAAAGTTTAAAATTAGGTAGATTGGATAGATAAAGAGCTGTAAAACCTTCGTTTTAAAGTAGTATTTGAGAATGTAAAATCGTTTTACGAAACTATAGTCACACACATTTTAAAAATATAAGTGATAGGCAACAAAGTATAAAATTGTTTTATTCCTGTTTAAAAAATGAACTATCACAAAGTAACGGACAAATGAATCCATAATTTACAATTAAAATGTTTGTAAAATGCCATATTTCTGCAAAACTCAAAAATGAGATTAGTTTTCTGCAATGACAATCTAAATCTCAGACTTAGTCAAAGTTGGGTCAAATATTTTGGTCTATATTGTTACAATGGGACTGAAGGTCTATATTGTTACATACTGTCTCAAAATAAAGCAGACGCAGTGCCGGATTTGATAATTATTGTTAAGTGTTCCGAAATTGTTATATTTCAGACAGACTTTTTCCCAGATGAGATCGATATAAAAATCTGCAGCTCATAACAGAGGATCATAGAGGCGTCCGGAAAATACAGATCTCCTGGATGTAGAATGGAGGAAAAACAACTATTTAGAATGTTTGAAAACCAGGTAGCCTTATTCAGAGTAACTGATAATGTTAAGGGGTCCTAGTAAGGTACTAAAAGAAGAAACAGATTTTTTTTAGATATTACTGATATACATTTAATATAGAATAATAACAGATTGAAAAATGTTACCTAAAATTAATTATCCTATTGAGTTGATGCAAAAGTTCTTCCTGTTTTTGGCGTTAGATATAATTTCAAAACCGACGTTTTACCTTCTTTACCCCTGTAAAGTGTTGATGTTGTTTAATAAAAGGAATTAGAGCAAATGCTTAGCAATTATTGGCAGAAATTGGAGCGTATGGAAAAAAATTCTTATTTGGTTGGGTTTATGAAATTTTGTTGAAAGCATGAAAAGTGGCAGAAAATAAGACCCATTTTCGACATACGTTTTTTTTACTATTTTCGAAAAGGCGAGAATGCTTCTCAGACTCAAAAGAGACTATATACTGTATACAGTGAGGGCGCTGTTGATTATTCCACGTGTTGTAAAGGGTTCGGGAAATTTCGTGATAACAATCTGAATGTACCACTTTCTGGACGACCATACCGAGGCTGATGGCGATGAAATATTGACGCTAACTGGATTTTTGAATAAAAAATAATTATCGATTTTTTTACTTTATTATAAATAATATTGATAATCGATGCAAAAATCTTTAAATATTTGATTGCAATTAATTATAAATGAAATGTATATAATGTAAAATAAAATCACGTATGTCTATGAGGTGTGTGACGTCATTATATTAAAGTGTTTTCACATATGTACTGTCAACGTCTTTTACCTGTGTATGTGCTGTCAAAACTATTGAAATTTAGTGCAAAAAAATATATGCTGACAAAGGGTTCATAAAGGTCAATTCTGATAATATATCTGGTGGGAATATTTTTATGGTCACACATTTTCTCGAAAATGACATTCGGTTCAATTCAGCTGAAGTTCGAGCTGCTCAAGCACCAATGCGATCTTTTTTTTAAATAATAATGTCAATTTAAATAAGAACCAAAATATTTTTATTAAAATAATTAAATTGTTTGTAGGGTGTCACGCGAAAGTAACGGTGACAAGGCTATAGGTTATGTTCAATTTAACCGCAAAAATTGTATTAGCACGGTGAAAGGACTTGTATGTCTAGAACATAAAGTTTTGAGTAAAGCTTGTACAGTTACCTTAATTATTAATGAAAAACAGTGAATGTTACGATTGTGTAGCTTCACTAAGTAATAAATACTCAAACATAAAAAATTTGATATTATGTTATAAAAAACAATCTTTTGTATATATTTAATGACAGGTGATAAAACAGGTAAATAAGACAGGTAAAAATTTTATGTTGTTTTAGGATTAATACGTCATGCTGCTTGGTAGCACGTTTAAAACCAGTTTTTCGGGAGTTGTTTTTGTAATATTTATACAAAATGATACAATAACTAATTAGATTTGATATTTGCAATAAATTTATCAATATACTGACGATAATAACAAAAACAAGTTGATTAAAAACTAAATACTCGTATTAGCTGTCTGTAATGTTGAGGGGAAATAAACATTGTGACGTCACAAGCGCACGATTTTTTTCGGGAACGGTCGACGCGTCATCGGTACTAGGTTTAAAAATGTATTTTCAATTTAATATAACTCTTTAATTAAAAAAAAATTAAAATAGTTTTGATTATAAAACTTTTTTTTCCAAAACCCCAATTGAAAGTAGTCGGCTTAGAACAACTCGAGAAATCGGAGAAGTTCTTGGAATTAATCAGTCAGCGGTATCAAGGCTATTACGTCAATTTAAAATGGTTATCAAAGCTGATGTATGGGTGCCACATTAGTTAACGAAGAAAAATTAGATAGACCGAATGTCTGCTTGCGATTCTGTATTGAAGCACAGCGAAATCGATCCATTTTTGAAGCCAATGGTTACAGGTGCCACTTCAACAAGCGCAGAAACCAGTTTACAATCGAAGAAGGTTATGCCATCGAATAGAATGACACGTAATATATTGATTAAATGTAATTTTTATTAAATACGTTTTTTCTTACATTTAAACAAAATGAGACTAACTTATGCATATGCAAGTGTTATATCAAACGCACTAGATATTCTAAACTGTATTGAAAATAGATTTTTTTTTGTTAGAAAAAAATACGCTCAACATTTTAATTGGTTATTGTTGCGACATCGCCTGACGTTCACCAATTATCGCACACATGAAAGAGCCGGAGGATATTGCTTATCGGAATCATTAAATAAATATAACGAGGAAATGGTCGATGCAGGCCTGTAACGACATTTTTGCATAATGCGCGTACCATGGTGATAAGTCAATTTCAATTACTGAACCAAATGGGATGGTAATCTGTTGGTAACCCTGCTAAAAATGTCGCACACTGATTGATGGGAAATTCTTAAAATATACACCCGTAAATATACTTTGCGTTATACAGAGTGTTTTAAAATTCGTTTATTTTTTGTCCTAATTTAGATTTATTTATAGTATTAAGCTTTTTATTTACAGTATAAAGTGTCTTTAACATCTTCAAGGACGAATTTATTTAAAAAAATAAAATTGCTTAAATTCATTAGTCTAATAATGCAACATACTGTATATTTTTTTGACTCTTCACAAGGTCTTTCATAAATTTTTTGCTAAAAACTAAACGTTCACATATGTGTCTTCGTATACGACGCATTATTTGTGGAAATTGCTTCCTGCATTCAGGACAGAGAGGTTCTTTGTATTTCTTACAGTAGTGACCAATTCAATCTGTTTTGTGGTTGCAATAGGGGCCTTGAAATCCAAGAGCAACATAGTAGAGCCTTTCCTTCCTCTGGATAAAATCCAGGCATTTAGTGTTGTACCTAATATTTAGGAAATGGTAAACAATTTTCATATAATATTTTTTACATTTCACTGCATGTGGATAGTGAGCAACCATACGGTCTGTCACATAGACACCACCTATTAATTTATTGTGTTGAACAACACATTGGAGTCTTGATATTTCATCACAAGTTTTTGTTTTCCTGTTTCATCTTTGAATGCGATCCTATGGTTTTTTTTCCATAAAACGAGGACATCATATGTACTATATTATTATCAGCCCAGCGAACTATTGATGTGTTATCTGAAGAAGTTGTTACCGATGACGAACTTTTGAAAAGAGAGAAGACATTTACCGTCAACAAGTTTGTCATTAACACCTTGAGGTTTGTTGGTACGCACTGTTCCAACGACGTAAATGTTTTTTTCCTTTAATTTTAGTAAAGTAGGAATTAAAGTGAACAAATTGTTCATAAAAATCTTATGATTGTTTCCCTCAATGACCTGACAAAGCCTCATGACTGTATCTCTTATAACTCCCAAACTTGTGGTTGAATCTTTGCTGGCAGATTGATACATTTCAAATTTGGACACATAACCATTTGCTGAAGCTCGGACCCCCATTTTTTTCGGTTTTGATTTGATGTATTGCTTCATTTTATGCCGCCCTTTGAAAGGAATCATCATTTCATCTATTGACATAAATTCTGTCGGATCAGTGGCTTCAGAATTGGTTTTTGACAGAATATCCAGCAACGGCCGTATAGTTGCTGATATATTCAAATTATTTGTAAAATGCAAATATCTCTTGATTTCTAAATATCTTTTGAGCGACATTGTATTAGCGATAATCTCAAATCGCAAATCAGGAATCGACGATCAATACATTCGGTAAGCTGGATATTTTATATACGTCATCATTGTATTTATCAAAATCAAAAAATTGTTTCATTTCGCTCACCGATATAGAAATATTTTCTTTTCCTGACTGAACCGCGTGAAGATTAGTTTCGTAGGCAATCATTTCAAATAATGTTTCTGGAGGTTATCTTCATTATCTGGCAATTTATATAATAAAGGTTCCCCATCATCTGAGTCGTCATCCATTAGGTACTAGAATCAAAATATGTACTGACTCATATCCTCTTCTCTTGTAGAATCTACAAGAAGGTATTTCTTTCCATTCGCCATCCTAAAAAGTGTACAAAAACAGGATTGAAATAATTTTTTAAAAGCAATATTTTTTTCCGTAAAAATTATACATATTTGTTCAAAGTACACAAACGTGGACATGTGGTTCTTGTAACTAAAATATACACTGCTTATATTTATTGTAATTCTAATAATAAAATACGTTACTAGATATGCTTAGACAACACTTACCATTTAGGTGGCCAAAAATTAATACTTTTTAGTAAAAACAAACTAGAAACACTAATCGAAATACGTCGATTCATGAACAAACGTCAACCACCGCAGAAATATGAAGTTCGCGCGATTTCACACATATCTGAACACAATTGAGGCCCATGGGCACATTGCCACCACAAAAATAACAAAATTATATTAACTTTCAAAGACGTACACATATGTGCCGTTGTCCTTGACCATGTTAAAGCTCATGGCGTTATGAACCACAGTTATGAGCTTCCTAGTCAGCTTGTTAATGCGGTATTCAGCTAGACGATAATTTCTTACGTGAATTTCTCTGATACATTTCGTTTCACTAATAAATTTTCGATACAATAATTCTTCGTTTCAAATCTGCATCTAAAGTTTGCACCTCTGCCACATAATAAAGCACTGAATCAGCCATGGTTTTTCCTGTTCTCTTCTTGTTCGGTAATTAAACATGAAATCTTTTAGCATTTACTTCGGATTTTGCATTTAAATGAATCCATGTTAGCTTGTTGTTGTATGATGTTACCCCAACAAATTCTGTTTTTTTCATAGTTTTTATTTAAAAAAATGCCTTATTAAAAAGGTGTTCCTTTTAATAAGGCATTTTTTAACATACATACAAAATTTGCTGGAAAATAAAAAAGGTGAAATGAGTTTCTTCGCCGATGGTGCCATCGTCTACGAGCAGATAATGGTTTTGTAGCCGCTGGTGGGCGATGTGCGTGCCGAATACCGTCGATTTCCAGTTTGTTCACGTTTTTTGATAATGTATTTTAATCAAAGATCATTATTTCGACCAACGAAATGTCCGAGTATCACGCGAACTTTATTCCGGGCTGATGCGTAACCCCGGTTTCACCCTTATTACGCTAAATCTGTTACGTTTGATTAAACCGTGTTCGAGGGCGATATCGGACATAGGCCGACAGCACCAACACAGCTAGCGCTGTTGTTAAACAGGCTAGAATTAATTGACGATTTTCAAATTAAGAATATGTTTTTAAGTTGGTGGTATAGTGGTGGTTCCACAGAGTTACTGGTGTTTGTTCTAGGCCCCATCCGTGGCGTGGTTGTGAAGATATGTGCTTTGTATGCATGTTCAAATACTGACTTTAAGCTATATATACATAAATAAAAGTATTCAGATTCTTATGTATGCGAACGACCTGAATGTTATAGCTAGATAAGAAACATGCATGGTATACAAAAAAGATTTAACACTAAAAGAAATTTTTGAAAAAATAAGGTACCAAATTAATATAGAAAAAAAATAATACTCAGGAATACTCTAATTGTATTAACGAGTTACTGTGAGCATTTACAACCTGTCAATCATTTAATTCCGGTGAGCTGATACAAAAAAGACCATCAAAGAATATCATCATGATGGATAATATATCGCGAGTATAAGTTGTAATACCAGTGACAGAAGTACTGTTGGAATTCGAATGGCATTTTTTTAATACTGAAACTTATTTTTTAGGGTTGGCGTGGAGAATAGAGAGATAGGCCACTCTACCTAGCCCATTAAAACTTAAAAACTTCCCTATATTGGAATTTAATGTGTTTAAATAATTGATTTAGAAGCAATCCAAATTAAATGAATGCAGGAAATATGCATTTATTTCAATTGGATATGGTTTACGGCACTCTGGCTTTGCCTCAATTTTTTTAAGCAGTTTCTTATAGAAATATAGTGAGTCTCTCTCATTATATTTCCTTTTCCGCAATATTGTTTTCTTTTCAGTTATTTATTCCTTATGTCGTTCTCTACTGCCTTTAACCTCTTCGTTCTGGGTCTTCACTTTATTTTATTTGTGTTTATCATGTGCTTTCTTTATGTCCTTTCTTCTGATTTCATTGCTATATGTCCTAACATTTTGATTCTTTGTGCTATTATCTTCTCTGATGGAGGCATATTGCACAATTTACGCTTCTTATATATATTTCTATATTATATTCGTCTGTTTTTTTTTCTGTATTTGCAATAGATGTAAAAAAATTGATGCTTGTAATTGAGATAGTTTTTTATATGTTTCTTCGAAAATGTTCCAAAATTATGTAATATAATATATATATATATATATATATATATATATATATATATATATATATATATATATATATATATATATATATATATATATATATATAATATAATATAATATATATATATATATATATATATATATATATATATATATATATATATATATATATATATATATATATATAATATAATATAATATAATATATATATATATATATATATATATATATATATATATATATATATATATATATATATATATATATATATATATATATATATATATATTTCTCGGGTATCTCGTATTAGCTGAATGTTTCGACGGAATCTCAGACAAATGCGAAACCGTCCACCATGATGGTTTCGTCATGTTTTGACTTGCTTTAGTCTTCCAATGATGTCACAGACTTTCGTTTGTTTCCTGATCGATGCGCAGGATTTTCTGTCTCGTCTTGTAATGCCAAGCATACATCTTTCCATTCCCCTCTGTGGTACCCGAAGTATTTGAGTAGAACGCACTGATCGAATACCTTTAGCCACATTTAACACGCTATTCCATCTTCTGGGCGGCATTCCCCTCCATTGAAATCCTCTGCTCAAGATATATAAAGCTGTCCACAATCTCCAGATCCTTTCATAAAACTGAAATTCTTCTGTCCTGAGCGAAGTTATTGAACATAACCTGACCCTTTTTCAGGTTTATTTTCAAGCCAAATGGTTCGCCAGCCCTTTGCAGTTCTTGTATGCGTCTTTACAGCTCCTCTGGGTCTTGTGAAAAGAGAACGATATCGTCTGCAAATCTAAGATGGTTTAAGTTTGCACCATTGATCTTTACACCATCCTGTTCCAAATCTAGTTTACGGAATACTTCTTCAAGGTCAGCCGAGAAAAGAATAGGCGATATTGCGTCACCCTGCCATACACCTCGTTCTACATTAATTCCCACTTCAAGATCATCAAGGTGAATTGTGGCTGTAGCTCCATTACATATCGATCCTAATAGGTTTACATATACTTTATCTACCCCTTGTCTAAGCAGTGCATCCATTATCGCATGCTTTGAAATGGAGTCAAATGTTTTTTCGTAGTCGATAAAAGCCAAGCACAGTGGCATGGTGTATTCGTTGTGTCTTTCTATGGCCTGCTGTACGACCTGGATGTGATCCATTGTCCTGCGTGTTCTCTTGGTTGTGCGTCATTCATTGTTTTTAATATTCTTTTAGAAATTATCTTAGTGAAAACTTTATACATTACCGATAGGAGGTTTATTGGACGATAGTTCTTTAAATCTTCGTGTGTTCCCTTTTTATGTAAAAGGATCACTTCTGCATTTTTTCATAAGTGAAGTACTTTTTGCTCTTTGAGACATTTTGAGTATAATTTTGCCAGTGCTCTATTTAACGTCCGACCACTAGCTTTTAGCATTTCGACAGTTATACTGTCTTTTCCTGGAGCCTTGCCATTTGTCATTGATTCTATAACATTTGTTACTTCCTCCACTTGAATATCTGGCATTTGTTTTTCCGTGGGTGTATATATATATATATATATATATATATATATATATATATATATATATATATATATATATATATATATATATATATATATATACATGCATCTCTGCTTGATCATGAACAACAACCTGTAGAAGGTAAATTTAGAGTTGATCCTGTAGTTTCAAACTTTTTTATTTATTTCTTTATTAAATTAACATTTGGTTTATATCGTGTAAATTATACTCGGCTCTATAAAGTCAACGAGCGGTAATAAGCTAATTGTTGTTTTTATAATACGCGCGAATACAGAATGCACGTTCTTGTCCTATGAAACGCTCCATGGAAACTAATTTTCCCTGAACCAAGCTTCGATGTAAAGTTAACACGACCAGCGCGTTCTGCACCACCTAGAAGCAAACAAGTAATTAAATTTGAACGACATTTCTGGACACGGTATATATGATCCAATTAAACTTATAATTGCTTCTGACAATCTATTAATATTGGTGCGGGTGGTAAATGTCAGAGCGGGTTGAGGGCATCGTAAAGGGAGTAGCGGGAGTTCCCATGAACTGCCGCATTCTCAGATCACTAGATTTCCGTGATTATACTACTACATTATGCATTCATTACTGGCTTAGTTAGAATCGCCCTATTGGGCTTCAACCATTATATTACGCCCGTTAACCTTGCGAAAACTTGGAGGAATATATCGGTTTTAATCAGAAAACACCTGCGTTTTCTTTGCTGATAGACTCTATGATGTTTAATAGTTATATTCGTTTAGGAAATATATATATATATATATATATATATATATATATATATATATATATATATATATATATATATATATATATATTCGTTAATACTGTAATGAATTTCTTATAAATGGTTAATGTCAATTCCTTGCTTGATTAAGTGAATAAACATTGAACAAAAACCTAAAGAGTATATAAATAATTAATCCATCAAAACATTACAGTAATTTCAAAGAGAAAAAGTACGAGAAAAATACGTATATGATGGCGAATTAATGATCAAATAAATAGAATCAATTCTTTCCCTATTAAAACTTTTATTGAGAAATACTGAACTCAAAAAATGAATTAAATCATAACTTGATTATATTAAGATGTTTATAAAAACACGCGACGAAGACGAAAACAAGTGATTTGGTCTTTAAATGAAATAGTTCTAATATTCTAATAATTCATCAGACATATGGTATACGGAGGCAAAATACTTGTGAAACAGTTCACCTCTGATAAACATCAAACTAAGTTTACATGATTAGATTAGATAATCAAAATATCTCCTGATGATGCTCACCTAGAGAGCGATACGTCGATCAATTTTAATGTTATTTGATGTTAATGGGAGATTTATTTTAGGGTTTTTAAAAGAATGTTTATCAGAAATATTAACCATTATTAAAAAAGCATTTCTTGAAATTGATTTTATAGCCATTTTTGACTATTGATGAATTTACTTAAACAGCACTGTTTTGAATGTAAGAGCATTACTTCATTAACAAAAATACTAAAAGAAATTCTTGACATACCAAACAAAACTGGAATAACTGAATCTCTAAATGAAGTAATATGTGTGTGTAAAAATGTGTATCTATATAACTGTATAACTGTAGATATGCAGAAAATTACAGACCACCTAATGGTTTCTCGCACTGTAAGATTCAATAATTAATAGATTCATGAATAGGTAATATTTCAAAGAGACATAAAAAGCTGTGATTTAGATACCTTGGGTTATAGTAATTATATATTATATAATATTACTACACAAGTGATTTGGTCTTTAGTGATAAAATGAAATAGTTCTAATATTCTAATAATTCATGAGACATACGGTATACGGAGGCAAAATACTTGCGAAACAGTTCACCTCTGGCAAACATCAGACTAAGTTAAAATGATTAGATTAGATAATCAAAATATCCCCTGATGATGTTCACCTAGAGAGCGATACATCGATCAATTTTAATGTTATTTAGTGTTAATGGGAGATTTATTTTAGGGTTTTTAAAAGAATGTTTATCAGAAATATTAACCATTATTAAAAAAGCATTTCTTGAAATTGATTTTATAGCCATTTTTGACTATTGATGAATTTACTTAAACAGCACTGTTTTGAATGTAAGAGCATTACTTCATTAACAAAAATACTAAAAGAAATTCTTGACATACCAAACAAAACTGGAATAACTGAATCTCTAAATGAAGTAATATGTGTGTGTAAAAATGTGTATCTATATAACTGTATAACTGTAGATATGCAGAAAATTACAGACCACCTAATGGTCTCTCGCACTGTAAGATTCAATAATTAATAGATTCATGAATAGGCAATATTTCAAAGATATATAAAAAGCTGTGATTTAGATACCTTAGGTTATAATAATTATATATTATATAATATTACTACAGCATCAGATAAATCAGATCTAACAATACTGTGCTTTTTGATCAATGTAAAGTATTCAACCTCATCAATTTCGAATCATTATTATAAAAATGTAATGTAATGTATTTTCTAAATTAATTCTACGATTAATTGTTATTATTTTTAAATTTAATTGTAAATACAAATTTATTGGGTATAATGAAACATTTTTCATATATAATTGCACTTTATTATATTTGTATTTAATACAGATTGACCATTGTAATGATTTTTATGTCTTGTTTATTCTCGATCTCTATTTGTTTAAGATCCATGAAATTGAGAACTATTAAATCTAGGAAGTTTAATAATAATTTTATTCTCATTCAATCGATTTAATATTTTTATGAACTGATTTAATATGATCTAAAAATCCACTAAATTATCTGTTGGTATTTACGAAAGATACCCAAATGTCGTCCACATTTATGGGAAATAGCTTTCGTAAACTTAACGAACCACTTTACATCATTTGATAGAAAAAAGTTTCATACAAGGATTAAAAATGTAATGATTTCCGCGAAAAAAAAATTGCCAAGTTATTAGATCGCCAATCGAAAGACTGTGATAAGAATTATCATTTTAAGCAAATATGTTGGAGAATTGTAACACAGGTCAGCAAATTTTTTGAGAACTTTTTTGAGGTACCATTGATGAAAATTATGTATGTGTAAGTATTTTAAAGTCCTAAATTCGAAAATGATAAACTAGTTACTGTAACACATACCGTTTTTTTTTGTTTTTTAAAAAAAGCAGACCACTATACAAATACAATTACAATTACAATCTAATATTTATATAATATAAACATGTAAAACTGTTTATGAGTTAACTAAACTGTACTGATAGTCTGGTCAATCTAGACATTCAAAGGTACATAAATTCACATCAAACTGGAATGAGTGAAATTGTTCAAAATGTAATTAAAAATAACAATTCAAAATTCCCCATCGTTTCGGTACGTGGAAAAAAATTGACTCGAGGTCAAAGGTCAAAAAAATGGGGTTTTCGCAATTTTCATCAAAACGCTAAGAAAAATTTATTCGTCCGATTCATAATCTTCAGTTACCTCTTTTTGTTGTTCTTCTTCTTCTTCATCATCATCATCCTGGGTGTAAGTAAATTGCGTCAGTAGCGATGTATCACATGTCTCTTCGTTGGTAGCAAACGAACCCTCTACTGTTGGTGATTCAATATTAGAACACAACTGGCCTTGAAAAAAACTTTTTTGCAACTACATTTAGCACTGCATCCCTTTTTACACTTGCAAAAAATTGAGTTAAGCAGTTTTTCCGGCACAGGTGGGAGTAAAGTCTGAATTGATTCTAATGTATGGTCGACCAACTTCCAACCCCTGTTTTTTGGGTCTAGCTGATAACCAAGCCACACTTGAACTTGGTAATATACCCGAAAAAGATGTTGATGAGCAGCAACTGAGGTTGGAAGAGGACACGCTAATTGCACTTGTTTTTTATTTCGAGTGTTTTTAACAAAACATGCATATCGATACTTATCTAATCAGGTAGTTTTCTTCGGCGCTCCGTACATATAAAGAAGAAAACGAATTCCGTTGGTGATAATTTCTTGTGGAGTTGAATTACTTTTTTTAAAAACATCAGCACATTGAACGAAATCTTGTTTTTCAAATATTTTAAAGACTGTTGTTTTATCCCACTTGTAAAATACAGATGTGTCACAGCCAGTTATTACCCGTAAAAATAGTACATGATTTTTACACTTGATACTTACACGGATGAATTGATAAATTTTTTGATGAATATATTTCCGATTGATTTTGAGTTTTTCCTGGTTTTAAATAGAAAATAGTTTTTTCAGTTGGAGTTCGAGCAGCGAGTAATACGAGTAAGTCTACATCTTCACCAACAACAATAGTTGTATTTGTCAAATTAAATTGCTCTATTGCTGTTTCAATAATCAGTACATCGGCATCGTTATTAGCTTGTTTAACCAATTTTTTTAGCAGTAAACTTTTCTTTCAACATTGAAATGAACCGAAACTTGTGAGTATTTGCAAGAAATTTCTGTTGACTGGTAGGAACTGTCATAAGTTCATCAAATAAAATATCGGAAGATGAAGATGTTGCTAAAGTTCGACGACGTTGTTCTGCTGCTTTAATATTTGTCGTGCAATCATTATAGCCATCAAATACGACAGTAACTCTGGGACCAAAATGTCGACGTACATACTGAACGTATTTATTAAAAATAATGTTGAATGTTTCCTCGCTATCCCACACAACACGGTGTAGCAAGTATCCTCCGTCAATGATGTATATCGCATTAGTGTTGTTAATATCAATATTTACCTTTTCAAAACAATCGTAAATAGCAGACTTCTGTGCTTTACATATCCCGATGTCATCAAACAACGATAAAGGGTACGGAGTCAATTCATATTCAAAATATTTTTCTATTTCATCTTGAAATGCTGCAGTAATACTCATGCGCTGGAACAATAATACAGGGTCAATGTAGTTAGGCATGTTATTACGTTTACAACTTTTTAAATCATTATATCTGAGAAACGGTGGCTCTTAAGAAAAAAAATATTGATACCTTTTTTATAGATAATTTTATGTTCTACAATTTTTATTTGAGGTAATTTTACGATAAAACTTACCGTTTTGATGAAAATCGCGAAAAAACCATTTTTCTAGCTTGATGTGAATTTATGTACCTTCACCCTTATTTTTCTGTCTAATTTGACCGGACTATGAAGATTATATGAATAAAAAAATATATTGTGTGAGATGTCATAGAGCGACAAAAACTTTCACTTTTTTCCTCTTGTGTTCTGTAGCATCATCTCTTTTTTTAAAAAATCAGCAGTGTCCCTGGTACCCTCCTTCCATCGTCCTGATGTCCTGGTGAAACATGTTCCCTTGTTCGTCGCCTACTGCATCCAATTTTTCCGGGAAAAAACCCAAATGGGAGGGTCAAAAATATATTTTAATAAGGACATGTCTAGAGACAACCTATGAAATACTTGGACACCAGAGTATTTCCTAGGCTGTTAAGAGTTTATCTATGCTGTTTTTATAGTTTTCATCTTTCTTCTTGGCGACAAATCTTTTCACTATACTTACAAAACACTTTCAAGCTGCCAGTTCCATTTCATTTATTGTTTCTTGAAAGCGGAAATCACCTAGAAGCTTCCTTATTTGAGGTCCAATAAATATGCCTTCTTTTAGTTTTACATCATTTAATTGAGGAAATATTTCTTTTAGGTACTTGAAATCACTACCTCCTTTGTTCATAGTTTTGACAAAGTTTTTCATTAGTCCAAGGATAATATGGAGAGGCGGAAGAAGCACCTTTGGAGTTAACAAGGGGCACACATTTTATATTTGAAATACCATGTTCAAAAGAAGTGTCTATGAGACCAATCTTTCTTACTGTAATGTTCTTTTGTTGCCCTACTGTCCCATAGATTCAAAAAACAGTTATACTTTGTAAAACCCCCTTAAAGTCCTAATGACTTCAAGGGGGTTGAATCCCCACAAATATCCCACTGTTGTACCACATGTACCACATGTATCCCATAATATATCCACCCATTATGAAGCAAAACTACTTTTAGCTTTTAGCTTAGAGTTTAATGAAGCTGCTGCTTCATTAAACCATCAATATCATAACAGACGCATAGCGATCCTTCCATTTTATAAAAACCGTTACAAAAATGTTACATTCCGTTTTCGGTAAAGTGAAACACTCGCATTTTTATCTAATAGGTTCCACCGTTGAAGTCCCAGGTCATGTACCAAATCATTTAATTCCTTCTGAATTGTTAAGTTAGGTTCACTGGTAGTTGGGTCACAATTGGTGTGATCAGAAAGTTATGGATCGGATCCTCATGAGGAATTAGAATTATCGGTAAAATTTTACCGTAATTTAATTCTAATTTAACGCAATCGGTACCGGTAGTTCCTGGCTATGAGGAACTGGCCTAAATGCAGAAAAATGCTACTAAAGTAGCAATCACTTACATGTTCAGTAGGCTCTTTCTACACTATTGAAACAGCAAACAGAATAGATTTTTTTTAGCAATGCATGCAGTGTACTAAATTTACGATACAACTCACACAGCAGAGGAACCCAATTTTAATATTGATTTCCAATTTGGCACTTCAAATATAAAAGATAGGCTTTTTTGACATCTTCGGATATAGATCTAACTTGTGACTTTAAAATAAATCGTTCGCATATACAGTAGGGTCTCGTTAATCCGGAGAGGCATAAACAAGACCCTTTCCGGATTATCGAAGAGAACTTTAGTTTCTTTAATCAATTTTCAAAATTAAAGCATAAAGACAAAAATGTACATGTTCAAAATTACAACCATGTATGAAAAACAGTAAGTTAAAATAAAACATTAGTTAATTCTTCTTCAAAAAGTCTGTAATACTCTTCTGTTTATAATTTTCACACTTCATTTCAAAAGCCCGGTCTCTAAGTCGACGGAAAAACATAACTTCGTTATCTTCAGTCCATTTTAAAGCAGTGGTTAAAGCTCCTACTGCCTCTGAATTACCAACTTTCGGATTCGAGAACTTCAACGCTATTATCCTCATCTTGCTAATCGTCCTCACACATTACCGCTCGCACAATATCCTCATCAGTTAACACTTCATATCTTTGTAACTTGCTTTCAAGCATATCACCACTTACAGAAACATGCAATCGCCTTTGTTGTAAAAACCACGTAAACAAAGCATCTTCTAAAACGGGATTTTTTGATTTCTTCAGTGTTTTTCGTACACCGGGACTACGTTCTGTTAGGCTAACAAACTTCAAGATTTTGTCTTTGTTCTTCTTTATGTCACCTACAGTTGACCTGCCTATACCTGCCTATACCAATGATAGGGTAGCTGTCACCTTTATCTAACATTTCTATAATCCACAATTTGTCTTTTAATGTCAATGTTGAATGTTTACGTGGCGGCGCCATGATGTTAGCGAGCGCGCTAAATTGACACTGTAAAAGGAAGGCGATAAACAAAAGACTGGCGATGGATTGGCTCATGGCAGCCCGCACCTACACCCGCCTCCCCATCGAGCCCCATTGCCCGGCCGGATTACAGCGATTACCGAACAAGCGGGAGTCCTGATTAACGAGGCCCTACTGTATAACAAAACTTCTCCGCTGGATTTTTGCAAAACCGATGACTAAAACTTGCCATTTTATATAAAATTGACTTAAACACTTGATCTTGAGAAACAAATTAAAGTTCATAGGATACTGTGGAAATACCTCCTCTACGATCTTATGATAATTTCTTCATAGTCCAGTCCAAAGTCAGGTACAAATAATTACAATGTGTCCGTGATATAATAAAGAAAAAGGTCCTTGAAAATGGCATATGCTAAGCCATTTCTGTAAAAATTTGAATAAACACACAACAACTAAAAAAAAACAACAAAAACTCATCAATGTTACAAAAAACCTGCCGAACTGTGTAATTGTTTATTATTTAACGAATAATCTACAAATAAACTAATGAAAAAATTGTTGAAATATTTTTTTGAAAATTAAGAATCAGCCATACATCAGCCAAAAAAATGAAAGGGGAAATTATAATTGATATGACGCCTACTACATAAATGATATCAGTGTGTCTCGGTCTATCTATTTACATTTCATTAAAATTGTTTTATGTTCCCGAATATTACGATATGCTTCTTATATGCTGCTACCAACCACATTAGAAATATACCATGACTTTTTTAACGTATTTAGGAACATAGGTTTGAACTGGGGAATTATTGCGATGGAATCGTTTAAAACGTGCTATAGGGTTATGATGTAAAAAATGAGTGCTAGTAATTTCAACTTTGACATTAAACGACAATAATGTGCAACTTTTTGTAAATAAACAAACCAAATTTATGCTGAAACGTATAGAATAAATGGCTATAAAAATATTACATTTTGTTTTTTTTTTAATATACGAAAATAATTTCCGTTACACGTTGTATACGAAATTACAAATTGTTTGCCCAGGTACAACTTATTGTTTGGTACAAAATAAGGATTGATGTGAACCATTATTCCATATAGAAAGCTGGGTCTTCAAGAACCCCAAAGTGTCAATAGTTCTAACAAAAAAAAAAAAACACTGAAAATTACATGAAGAAAGGCAAACCTTGACAATTAATTTACATATTATAAAACGGTTGATAGTAAAGTATGATGAATTAAAAATGATCGATGACATATACCATAATGTGTTGCATCGAATCTCATCCCATTCGCAGTAACGAAGGGTCGGTATTGCAAGTGACATGGAGAGCCGTATCGTGTCCCATCTTCGGTCACGTGCTGGGGCCTATTTCGACGACGGTTTCGAATGGGCCACGAAAGGGGTGCTTAATTCTTTTCCAGCGGGAGAGAAGAGTCGACTGGAAAGGGTCGTAAAGTCACTTGCCGTTGTCATCGTATTATACCAGCGAGGGTTTTGATTGATTGATATTGGGCAATCAATAAATTGTGAACTTTTGTTTCTTGAGTGATTGAAAGGCTTTTTTTGCGCGCCTGAAAGAAAAATTTTGTAGTTTTTTTTTCAAATTGAATTTTGCGTTGTTAAGCTCCTCCTGCTGGACAACTTAGCATTTTATGAACATTGGCATGTTGATGATATGTGAAAGTAATGAAGTATTAAAGAACAAGGTTTAAGACATTTGCAAATGCTTCAATTAATTATGATACTTTCTACTTAACATTTTATTGCACTATATTTCAGGTCTGAAGGATTGTTACTGAAATATTAGGTGTACAAATAAGTTCTGACCTCTTCAAATTAATCAACTATAACTTAATTGTAAGTTTAAATATTTTTCTCGTTGCTTTGGGAATTCGTAGTATAGTGCGTTTCAAGATATATCGTTGACCGATTGGCTGCAATAAACTCTTAACAACCCTTGCTGTAACAAAACCCGACAAAGTTGCAATAAACGTAAACAGAACCGGGTCTAATAAGATAAGTGGTAAAAAGATAAAATTAATTTTATAGCTAGTTTAATGTTTCGAAATATTTTAGTTTAGTTCGCATTCTTTTCTTAAACAGTGCAGTTCTATAATTCCGATCGTATTTTTTGTTATTCCAAACGTGCTAAAAATGTAGCGTTCTTAACAAGATAATGATCATTGCACCTTCGGTTGTGCTAATTTAAAAAAAAACATTTATCGCCCGATGCTAAACAAATTGTTAAAAATGTGCATGTTTCTTTATTGAATAGGGGGCTTAATGTTAATGCAACCGCAGCAAAAACATCTTCATTAACGAAAACTCCGTTGTCTACAGTTAAAGATATTGTGACAAAGCAACAAAGACTTAATTGGAAGCTAAATTTATGCTATGTATGAAGGGCAAACTGCGTCTACAGTGCCTTCATTATAACAGCGACTAAGAAAAGATGAAACCAACTTTCTTTGCAGCAGGACTAGACTCCGGAGAATATTATCTCAAATGGTTTTTATGCATATAGGACCATTAATAAAAGATACATATTGATGGAATCACAAGGATTGCGACGATGGCGGTTAGACTACTTAAACTCTATTAAAAAAATATAGATTAGAAAACCGTGCCATTATCTACCTTGATGAAACATGGTTCGATGCACATGGGACGCCAGCAAAAGGATAGGTAGATACATCAAGAAAATGCCAACCCAAAGCCACAGCAAACAAGGTAAAAGGAATTGTAATTTTACAAGCTGGTTCCTAGGATGGATGAGTTTCAAATTGTTTACGGTTGTCTCGGAAAGCTTGGAAAAAATCGGAAGGCATGTCAATCCTAAGTCAATCAGAAGTCAACCCGGCCATTTTATTTAAAGATCCATCTACTATCTGTTGTCCTTGCTACATGGCCTGTATAATCCCATTTCAACTGTGTCACTCTTTTCACGACATCGGCTACAAAAAGATATATTCCACAGTGAATGGCAATAAAATTAAAAAAAAAAATCATCCACATCTCAATTATTTGTGTTTTTTTAATTTGACTTTCCGAAGCACAAAATGGATAACTCTTTATATTATACCTAGTTTTAAAGTTTCGATATGTTTTGTAGTCGATGAAATATAAGGACCGTAAATTAAGTTGACGTCTTAATAGAAATGAAATAGCGTACTGCTTTATATATTTCATTTCGTTGTGAATTAGTTATAGATCGCCACACACACACACACTCCTATTAAACTCTCAATCTGTAGCAATTTCCGTTCCCAATCAATATATATTCAGCAAAATTGCATTTAGTACAGATAGTTTTGCTGTTAATATTAATTTTATTGTTGAAAATCAATGAAGTGACACTTATTTGAAAATTAAACGTTTATATAATACATATTACAATTTAATACTAATTGTAAAGCAAACAAGGTTATAATATAATCAATACACTAATGATAAATTATAATTGATGATCAATAAATAGCAATAATGCTACACCACGAATATCTATTGATTAAAACCAATTGGTTTCTTTAAAGCAAATATCGTACATCAACAAGCAATCAACTTCTAGCGCTTACTCCTTCTATTTTATGACGAAAAAAAAACGAAACATGACGACTAAATACCAATTCTCCTTAATAAGATTGGACGTTTTTTACGACATTCGAACATTATACCATAATAAGTGGTCGAGTCTGCCACAAAAATTAATTAACAAGCTCTAT
Source organism: Cosmopolites sordidus (assembly GCA_031761425.1). Lineage (NCBI taxonomy): Eukaryota > Metazoa > Arthropoda > Insecta > Coleoptera > Curculionidae > Cosmopolites > Cosmopolites sordidus. The sequence goes on from JARFXV010001296.1 coordinate 57,030, forward strand.
GGCGTACGGCGATGATGGTGCCGGCCGTCCCATAGTAAAATTTTATGGGATAAAATGGTTTTATAGTAGAGAATTAATTTGAGACTGTTGTTTATAAGTCAGGTGAGGAGAATCGTTTATGTTAATTGTTTTCCGGCAGTGGACACGCCTTTATGAAAAACACGTCGTCTCTCCATCCACCACGGTACAGTTAGGTGGGTTCGGGAAATGGTTTCCGTCAATTTAATGGTAGTTTAAGTAACGTCCAATCGTGAGATGAAGGGTGGGGTTTGGTGACTCTTTCTTAATTCAAAAATCTCAATTTCCATCAGATATATACTAGGGTGTAAACATTATTTGCGTTTCTTTCTTTGTTTATATATACACAGAAAGATACAGTGTAATTTTTTTAAAACCTGACATAGGCTAACTTTTTTATTTGAAATGGTAGACTAGTATTTCCAATACAAAGTTGTAGGAAATAACTTGACTAAGAAAGAAAAATTTACCAACAGTGCTTTTCGGTGTAGCCAGATTTCTTCAGTAGCCACTAAAAGAATATTTTTTAAATGTAGGTTTTAGAAATTAAAAAAAAATTGTGTTGTTTCAAAAGAGCCATCATTATTGTGTTGTCGTTGTGTTATTTGAAAGCTACTGTATTTGAATGTGTTTAAAAATAACGTTTTAATTTAGTTCCTAAGATGAATCATTTATTTAATCAAAAAGAGAAAGTTGAATTATTTTTTCTTCATGTTGGTGGCATAAGTCTACGCGATGCGTGCGCTCAGTTCCACGCAAGACATCCCGATAAGTCTCTTCCAAATCTGGAGTTTTTAAGAAATAGTTTAGTAAAACTAAAAGCAAGGTAGTGTGTGTCCAAGGATCCGCAAAAGGTGTAAAAATGTTGTTAGTGAAGAAAATATTCTTCTTTTTAATGTAAAATATCCTCACAAGCCAACGCACAAAATTACCCAAGAGGTAGGTAGGTTGTTCTCAGTCAAAGATATGGGCCACTGACCAGGGGAACAATTATCATCCATACAAAATGAGAAACGTACAAGAATTGCGTGATGATGATTGTGATAGAAGATTGGAATTTTGCGACTGGTTTTTGGACAAGAAGCGTCAGTACCGCAATTTCGAGAACATTTTTTATAGCGACTTTTATAGACGTAATATTCTTGTACCAGTTTTAAACATGTTTTTATTTTTGATATAATATTATCGCCGAAATGCTTTCTTAACATTTTTAATACATCGACACAAGAGATTTCGTTTTTTTAGATAAAGTTTGATGCAAATCCTTTACTTGATAAGTTTATCAATTTAAAAAAAATCCTACATAAGCTTAATGAAAAAATGATGACACTATAGATGGAACGTAAAAAATTATATCGATAATTAAAGAGCGCGAATTTTTAAAACAAAAGTCACCCAACTTTTTGATAGTATCATAATAGTATATCCATATAAAATCATGATGATGCAAGAGCACTCGATAGATTACTTCTCGCTATACTTATCACTATAGTTGTAGAAATCGTGAAATATGGGTTGTTATAAAGAGACATTTTTCGATATTTTTACGAATTTTATTTTTTAGGAAATAAAGTGCTTCGAACTTTAAATGATTTTTTCTTTCTTATGGATTTAAATTGGCAATAGATTTCGCTAGATTGATGACGTGCAACCAGTATTTCCCTGAATCAGCTATAATAACAGAACTGATACGAAAAAGCCCAAACGACCTTATTCTGAGATATTTAGTTAACATTCTAATTGCCATTATAACTTCTCGCAACTGCTTTTTGGCCAGAATTTCTTTCAAAGCAAGTTGTTAAAGGTTTTATTTAAAAAAAAAAGTGATTTAACTCGAAGATATTTATCACATAACACCAAATCACTTTTTTTAATAAAATTCTTTATTCCCTAACCCTGTTACCATAATCAGGAATGATGTCATTTAATCCTAAGACTAAATTGAGTTCCGTTTCTATGGCAAACGTACCTAACGAAGCGTGTACAAATCAGGATGAATCAATTTATCCCGGTTCAAGGTTTTCCTACATTTTTCTGTTTGAATAATTTCATACGCATCCAAAGCCCTATTATTACAATACAATTTTACAAGTCTTACAATTGTATCAAGTCTTAAATTACTAATATCTATATTGTGGGCATGTTCGAGTGCATCTTGAAAAACACAATATTTTTCATTTCTTAAATATCTAATGTGGGCAATGTGTTCTTTATATCTGGTTAATAAAGATCTTTTTGTTTGCCCAATATACCTTAGATGGCAATCTTGATAACTAATTTCATAATTTATGTATGTCTAATTTATCTTTTGGATTACCCAGAACTTCCCTTGGTTTAATATTGTATGGTCTATAGACTACCTAAATGTTCACTTTTTTGAAAATCTTGTCTCACGTCTTTAATTAGGCATCAAAGGTAACACTATGAATTTATTGGGGTTCTGTTCCATTTAAGACCTTAATTTTTTTGTTTCCCAGTAAATTGCAATTAAATATACTCTATATTTCTATCAATTGTTTGTTGAATTGCTTATAGTCGCCTCGCTATTAATTCTTCATGAAATTTTTACAGACATATCCAGTCACATTATAGTAAATCTTTACAGCATCGTTGTTAATACCCTTCAAGGCTAGGTACCATTTCAGACCCTGTATATTCATCTCCAATCAAAATCAAAATTATTTTCTGCATATTACAGCACTGAATCTAATTAAAATCATCTCGCGCATATGGTTAAATTAAGTTTATAGTCGTTCATATAGCCAGACTTGATGCCAAGATAAATCTGGCCGGCCGAGGCCTTAGACAAAATTCATATATCATGATGGTTCTCGCATGATTCGGTCAGTTGATAATTGCCGGTTGTGAAAACGATCAGGATTTCTACCGCGATTCATTAATGAAATTATAGAGGTACCATTGAGGCTGAGGCGGTCTGAACCTAAACTGTAAATCAGTCGAGATATTGCGAGTAGTGCACGTGCTTTTTTTGTTATATTGCCACGATCTCGCATGAAAAACAAGATTTTCTTTATTGAATTGTTTTTGTTTTGATTATTATTATAATGATATTAATTAATATTAGGAGCAAACTTTATTTTCACTGTTTCGGGGCCTATCTTTATTTTTGATCGACGGATCTTACGAGGGTTGCTATTTATGTATCCGAAATTGGCGACAATGATATTAAACTTGAAGAGATTTACTACTAAACACCAAAACGCTTTTTTTGAACTGCTCGACGCACGTTTCGCTAACCATGTTAGCATCATCAGGAGATGATTTAAAGTGAGATTAAATCATCTCCTGATGATGCTAACATGGTTAGCGAAACGTGCGTCGAGCAGTTCAAAAAAAGCGTTTTGGTGTTTAGTGGTAAATCTCTTCAAGTTTAGTATTTCACACCAAAGGTTCCAACAAAAGAATTGACAATGATATTGCTAAGCGCCCTCTGACCCATACATCGTAAAGTTTGACTGTTGTTAACTGCATGCGTACTCAGAACGTTTTGTCATGTGGACTCTATTTGTGTTGTTTAGTGACTTGAAAAGTCAAGTCTCAGTCAAAAAATGAAACTTGTGAGAATTTTTGTGTGATGATTTACTACGACTTTCGACGTGGATTATCTCAACAACAGTGCATCGATCCAGTCACTTCGACTTTTGGCGATAAAGCCCCATCTAAAGCCACTGGTTTAGCACCAATTCTACACTGCAAGTATATATCAGGTACAAGCTTTACTCGGAACAAACCACCGTTACGTCAAAATCATCAAATTGACGAGTCATCCGCCGTACAGTCGTGATTTAGCACCCAGTGATTTAGTTTTGTTCCCATCAGTAAAGACTCAACTACGATTTTCGACGCCAGAAGAAACGTTTAATGGGAATGGAAAAAGTGCTATAAAAATTGGTTCAAACGTATACAAAAGTGTATCGATCATCTCGTAGAATATTTTGAAAACCAATAAAACCATTTTTAATGATAAATATTAGTTTTTATTTATTATTTCAGATACATAAATAGCAACTATCGTATTGAACGCCTTTGTATTTACCAGGGTTTAACAAAATTATTTGCGTTTTTTCCTTTATTCATCAATCATATTCCACTCCCGACTTTATTTTAAAAGAGACTTAAAGTGACTGACTCCGCTCGAGAAATTTGTGAAGTAGAGAGAAAAGGTGCTGTATCAATCACCTGGTTCAACAAGTTTTCGGAAGGAAACATGAGTCTTAAAAATAGCATAAGATCAGATCATGCACGATGTCTAGATGCCGATGTTTTAATAGTAGCTGTAGCTACATACCTCAGCACAATCAGTAAAACGCTTTCAAGGGAATTAAGAGTATCCTAGACTGCCCTTAATATGCATTTGCGTATGCAAAAATGAACCTAAAGAGGTGTAGAAGTATTGTGATTATATTTTTTTTTCTTGAGAACAAATAAAAAATATTGATCACAGCGACGGCAGCTGTTCGCCGGGAGCACCAGGAAGAAGGTCCTGGACAGGATGAAAATGCGCGACAAAAGGGCGCCACCCAGTTCGTTAATATGTCTGATATTAGAAAGGACCCTGTAACCGGAAAGGGGTCTATCTTTAAAAAAACGGCTTACTTAATTTTATGCTTTTAAATCGAAATTTAAAAAAAAAAACGATACAAAGGACATTAAAATATAGAAAAAAATAATAATATAAAATAAAAGACCGAGGAAGGTTTAGGGAACGTGGTTCACTAAAACTTATCGTGGAAAATCAAAAACTAAACAAATTGCTCTAAACTAAACCAGCTCGTCTCTATGTCCCTATACTTATAAATTAGAGGTTATTAACTCTATTCAAACAATAGTAAAAAAGTTTTATAGGAGTAATCAAATAGGATTAAATGGCAAATAGATAATTTAAAAAATGGTAACTGAGATCTTTATCTGTATATGAAAATATAATATAAGTATATTTGTAAACAAAAATAGTAACTGAGATCTTTATCTCTATATGAAAATATAATAAAAGTGTATTTATCTAGCCTTATTTACTGAGTGTTCCGTTTTTTGCCTATCCCGTACTGGATGTCCAAAAACCTTGAGTACGACTACGGGTCCCGAAATAGTCTCGAACCTGACTCACCGGTTATTGTGCCAAATGGTCCCAAAAAGGCTCTGAAAAAGGGGGTCTCTGCTGCCGGGTCGTAAAACCCTCTCTGTCGGAAGAGTAAGGCGCGAATACGTCCGCTCACATGGAGATTTGGTGTTAAACTGTCTTGGCCTTGTCATAACTACACAGGAGCTCTCTCAATTACAATTCGCCCGAAATAAACTTACCAGTAGCGATTTGTGAATGCTATGACATCCTGCATGAATTATCACCGTATCTAGCCACGTGTCCCATAGTGGGCCTTCTAGATCTAAGTTTTTTCGATTAGTCAAGATTCAGAGGTGTTTGTTGACTTTAAATCCTGAGTATTATTGTATCTGTCTAAAAATGTAAGCAAATATCACAAAAAGATTATCCTCAATTTTGCTTTTATCCATTGTTCACAATTTGTTACTGCTCAGTCTAATTAACCATGGGTGATTATAATACAGGTAAGGGTAATTTTTTTCATTGCTGGGCAAAATAAATTTTTCAATTTTTGTATAATCGTTTTAGGAAGTTTACTAAATTATATCTTAAAATCTCACGAGATACCGTCTTGGAGTTTGTACAAAATTTATCTCAAGATTCACTGAACAAATTATAAAAAAATGGTTAGTAGCCCTTAGGAAATACAATAATTTTTAATTTAGTAAGCGAAATGACACCAAACTTTTGTCAGATATCAAGGACACTCATACCAACTTAAAAAACAAGTGGTTGTACCCATTCGTGAAGCACGCGACTAAGAAGAGGAAAAGTTGTATTTTTTTTTGTTCACAGTGTTTTTTTATTCTCCAGAATAGTAGATTAATTTATTAATTTATAAATAAATGATTTTAAAAGCATTTTAACAATACCATGACCTATTAATGTATATTTACGTAGTTGTTGGAATAATCTAGCCAATAAATTGTCGCTATTACAACATCGTCCACTGTAATTACTAAACTAATATCGAATGCTGGGACGTTCATAAAGCCGCGTCATCGTCCAATCCATTTAAGTTCATTTGCAGAAATATGTATATTTCCGCACGATGAAATGTATGATAATTTCGTGGAGATCACGAAAGGCCAATTACGAAAACGCAGCTATATGCGAAAAAAATAAAATAAAATTGCAAAAATTCATTATTGTTGTCGGTTTTTTTTCCTGTACAAAAGGTCAAGGCGTCGAGACTAATTATCGATAGTTAATTATCCATTTTTGTGCTCCCCCCCATCTAGCAATTTCTCCCACTACGTTTGTGACTATACTGTTTCTTTTTTCACGTACTTTATTATGGTTGATTGTTGCTTATTGCATCACAGTCCCTCAATTATATTTTAGCATTGACATTAGACCATCAAAAAACATAGAGCAATGCCTTATAATAGTAAATATTCCTCTTTACTTCTAATATGGATAGTTTTGGACACATTTACAAGTGAATGTAATAAAAACATTTTAATTTTGTTAAATATTCGTATAAATGTTTCTTATATTGTTTGCCTTATTTATTATGCCCGCATTTCATCAAATCTAACACGTTTCTTGAAAATTGCCTCAGGTCTAAGAACAAGACTGATGGTCACAAGAAAATCTCCTTTGTGATTTTCTTGTCAGTGTCAAGAGAAGAGAGATATATTTGTGTATCTACCGAGTTTGCGGTTTTAGGGTTAGGGAAAAATCGTATACCGACGTTAGAAGAGTCTTAAATTACAGTTTGCGGTTGCCGCGGGCCAATTCGCCAGGTCTGGGGGGCTCTTGGGGGCTCCACAGCTGGAACGAACCGTGCCACCTCCTGTCAAGTGGAAAGAGATTAATTTTCGGGTCGGTTTTAATCATAGAGGCTGATTTTTTAAGTTTAGCTTCTTTTTTATTTAGAACATACGTTTAACAGAAATTATGAAAAATGTTCATTATGGATATGTAATTAAAGTCTTTTGTTGAAACGTATACATGGAAGGAGTGGAGAGTTATACAGGAGTGATCCTGTATAACTGAATATACAACTATGGCATGTGTATTAGTTAAGTTTCTTGGAGTATGACCTGACCATTTATATTTCTTTCTTTTGATTCATTCCTTTACATTTATTGTCCGCTTATTTGTTTATATTTGTATGTTTGTCTAGTGATTATGATTTAAGGCCATCGTATACTAGGTGGCCCTAATAAATGAGTTTTAATCTGATTATTGCAGCAACAATCTAGGTTTCAGAGCCATAAAGCAGTATGAGTTTACTGTTGAATTGCATAGCATTATTTTGGTGGATATGGTTAAGTTTTCTGAGCACCAAAGTTTTCCCATGCTGCTAAATATTTTCTATTCTTTTTCTAAATATATCTATTCTTTGTCTGTTTTCGTTTTTCCATTGTCTGATATGGTTCTACCAAGATAAGTGAGTTCTTCAAGGTTTTCTAATGATGTGTCTTCTATATTTATGATATCGACCTCTAGGGTGCTAGATAATTGTTAATATTTTGGTATTATTTCTGTTGATGTTAGGGCCAGTTTTCTTTGGTTTTCTTACTAGGTCGGTTACAAGGAGTGACGATTAATCATTCTTTTTTTTAGAGATGGCGCTGGAAACAAGATTCGATTCACAGTCTAATCTCTTATGTCATTTTGTTGTTAATACAGTATCTTTATAACGCCATTGATGTAAAAGCCATCATACTCGTAGAAACTTCCGGTGATACTGTCACAATGCAAGAGGCTTGTGGGCGTTGGTTTAGACAATTCAAAAGTGGTGATTTCTACTTGAAGGCAAATAACGCCATATCAACTGAAAAAAATTGAAGATGCCGAATTGCAAATATTGTGTGAAGATGACCATATGCAAACTCAACTATAAACTACAGAGATTAAATGTTGGTCGCCGAACTATTTGTGATCGCAGATTCATCTGCATCTGCATCTTTCTTGGCATGAAAGAAACACTTTTTTGCATGAGATCGTGACTGGAGAAAAAAAAAATGGATATATTTCGCGAACCCCAAATGCAGAAAATTGTGGGTTGACACAGGATAATCATCAACATCGAGCCCAAGACAGAATCACTTGGGAAAGAAGACAATGCTGTGCATTTGGTGGGATCAGAGGGATGTTGTGTACCATGAGCTTCTTAAAAATCCACTCACCGTAGTCACCAGACTTGCCTTCTTCCGACTAACACTTGTTTTCATCGATGTCTCATGCACTTTCCATTGAAACAAAAAATTTCAAGATACTTTTATGTGTTTCAAATATCAGATACAAAATACTTTTGGAAATTGAGAGATGTACAAGATACCTCAAAAAAAGTGTCTGAAATGCAAGATTCAATATTCTTTTAAGTAATGTATGTGATATTTCAAATACAAGACACTTTTGGAAATGAAGAGATGTACAAGATACCTCATAAAGAAACTAAAACTATAAAGATACCTCATAAAATGTATCTGAAATATTAGATTCAAGATACTTTTAAATAATGTAGTTGATATATCAGATAAAAGATAATTTTGGAAATGGAGAGATGTACAAGATACCTGATAAAATGTATCTGGAATACAAGATTCAAGATACTTTTAAATAATATATTTGATATATCAAATAAAAGATACTTTTGGAAATGGAGAAATGTACAAGATACCTCAAAAAAGTGTCTGAAATGCAAGATTCAATATACTTTTAAGTAATCTATGTGATATTCCAAATACAACATACTTTTGGAAATGGAGAGATGTACAAGATACCTCATAAAATGTATCTGGAATATAAGATTCAAGATACTTTTAAATAATATATTTGATATATCAAATAAAAGATACTTTTGGAAATGGAGAATTGTACAAGATACCTCAAAAAAGTGTCTGAAATGCAAGATTCAATATACTTTTAAGTAATGTATTTGATATATCAAATACAACATACTTTTGGAAATGGAGAGATGTACAAGATACCTCATAAAATGTATCTGGAATATAAGATTCTAGATACTTTTAAATAATATATTTGATATATCAAATAAAAGATACTTTTGGAAATGGAGAATTGTACAAGATACCTCAAAAAAGTGTCTGAAATGCAAGATTCAATATACTTTTAAGTAATCTATGTGATATTCCAAATACAAGACACATTTGGAAATGAAGGGATGTACAAGATACCTCATAAAATGTATGTGAAATACAAGATTCAAGATACTTTTAAATAATGTAGTTGATATATCAGATAAAAGATACTTTTGGAAATTGATAAATGTACAAGATACCTCAAAAAAGTGTCTGAAATGCAAGATTCAATCTACTCTTAAGTAATCTATGTGATATTCCAAATACAGGACACTTTTGGAAATGAAGGGATCTACAAGATACCTCATAAAATGTATGTGATATACAAGATTCAAGATACTTTTAAATAATGTAGTTGATATATCAGATAAAAGATACTTTTGGAAATTGAGAGATGTACAAGATACCTCAAAAAAGTGTCTGAAATGCAAGATTCAATATATTTTTAAATAATGTATTTGGCATATCAAATATAAGATACTTGTGAAAATGGAGAGATGTAGAAGATACCTCAAAAAAGTATCTGAAATACAAAATTCAAGATACTTTTATGTGTTTCAAATATCAGATACAAAATACTTTTGGAAATTGAGAGATGTACAAGATACCTCAAAAAAAGTGTCTGAAATGCAAGATTCAATATATTTTTAAGTAATGTATGTGATATTTCAAATACAACACACTTTTGGAAATGAAGAGATGTACAAGATACCTCATAAAGAAACTAAAACTATAAAGATACCTCATAAAATGTATCTGAAATATTAGATTCAAGATACTTTTAAATAATGTAGTTGATATATCAGATAAAAGATAATTTTGGAAATGGAGAGATGTACAAGATACCTCATAAAATGTATCTGAAATACAAGATTCAAGATACTTTTAAGTAATGTATTTGATATATCAAATACAACATACTTTTGGAAATGGAGAGATGTACAAGATACCTGATAAAATGTATCTGGAATACAAGATTCAAGAAACTTTTAAATAATATATTTGATATATAAGATAAAAGATACTTTTGGAAATTGAGAGATGTACAAGATACCTCATAAAATGTATCTGGAATACAAGATTCAAGATACTTTTAAATAATATATTTGATATATCAGATAAAAGATACTTTTGGAAATTAAGAGATGTACAAGATACCTCAAAAAAAGTATCTGAAATACAACATTCAAGATACTTTTAAGTAATGTATTTGAGATATCAGATACAAGATACTTTTGAAAGTGGAGATTGAAGATATTTTGAGTAATGTATTTGAGATATCAGATACAAGACAATTTTAGTTTGTATTTTTTATTTCAAATACCATTTCCAAAAGTATCTTGTATCTTGTATATTTTTATGAGGTATCTTTACATCTCTGCCTTATTTGGAATCATCTGAAAAAGTAGTGGCGAAAATATCCAACTTTGTTTCATTCCAGTATTCGTTTTATAAGGCTATGACAGTTGTCCATGATATACACTTCGTTACTTAATCTAAATATTGATCATTTGATTTTTGATCATATTCTTAGCAAATTCTTGTAAATTTTAATAATCTGCGTCGAAAATACATTTTCATTCATCGTTTATGTATCAACTCGAAAACCATGATATACATATTATCAGTTTCAGATGTTTCGGTGAGTAGGAACGATTTTGATATTTTTAGAAACATACACCCTCAGATTCATTCCGAACAATTCACATACATTCTTTCCATAATAAAATAACTAGTTCAAACTTTATTGACGATAGCTAATTAATGATAAAATAGATAAAAAAGAAATAAAACAAGTTTTTACTTTGTTATTTATCACTTTTATTTGTAAACAAAATTTGTGTGACTATAGTTTCGTAAAACGACTTTACATTCTCAAACACTACTTTAAAACTAAGGTTTTTCAGCTTCAGTTTGCAGTTGCTTCAGGTGCAAAAAAATATTTAAAAAGTACAATCGTGGTGCGTCAAAAGACGTGTATAACATCTACACAGGTGGCGAATCTTGGATCTATGCGTACGAGCCGAAAAGTAAACACTGGTCGACCGTATGGGTCTTTCAAAATGAGCCAAACCCAACAAAAGTTTTTCGCTCAAAAGGCACTTCGATGCAAATGGTCGCCTGTTTCTTTGGGATAAATGGGCATGCGGCTCCAGTGCCACTAGAGAATCGTAGAATGGTCAATTCTCAATGGTACACAACCGTTTGTTTGCCAGAAGCCCTTTGAAAAAATTAAAAGAAACAACCAGCGACGCAGGATCATTTTTCACCATGACAATGCGAGCTCTCACACATCGGATCGAACAATTCAATATTTGACCGGTCAAAACATCGAATTGATGGGTCATCTGCTGTACAGTCTTGATTTGAAACCCAATGATTCATTTTTGTTCCCGTCCGTGAAGAATAAACTACGTGATCAACGATCTTCGACGCCAGAAAAAGCTGTTGATGCGTTCAATGCATCCTTTCCAGATACCTCAATCGAAACAGAAAAAGTGCTACGAAAATTGGTTTAAAGGTGTATCAAAAGTGTATCGCTCATCGCGGAGAATATTTTACAAAGCAATACAACCATTTTCAATGCTAAATATTTGTTTTTATTTATTATTCCGGATACATAAATAGTAACCTCGGTATTAGGTATGACGGAAATGAGAAATTTTGTGTTGCCCGATATGCACTCGAGCCTGGCATAGTATAAATGTTAGTAACTTAAGACTTGTTAAAAGTGTAAATAACAATAGAGTTTTGGATGATATGAAAGGATTTAAGTAGTGAAATATGTTATAAGAAAACCATGAATCGAGATAAAGGACTTATTTCATTTAGTGAATTTTGAATTACTAATATAACGCTTTGTTAACTTTTTTACGCACTTCATTAGATACGGTTGTCATACAAATAAATAAAACACAGTTTAGTTTTAGAATTAGACTGAATAATTGCCTGATGATTATCACATGGTTAGCTAACCATGCGACCAAGAGTTAAAAACCCTTTCTTCAAAAACTCGGTAAACATTTTGCAGAATGATCGAGAAATTTAAGAACAGAAATCTGTCACATGATGCTAACATGGTTAGCGAAACGCGCGTCGAGAAGTTAAAATTATATACATATATATATATATATATATATATATATATATATATATATATATATATATATATATATATATATATATATATATATATATATATATATATATGTATGCATTAATACACAAATGTATGCAATAATGCGTGAGGATGACACAGTGCGCAGAGAACTTACGGAAGTGATAGATGTGATAGATGTTATCAAAAGATTTTATTCCAAGTAGGGATGTGGTCCATTTTTGCATACTAATTTTCAACTAATGCTGCGGCACTTTCAACACTTGAAGAGATTTACCACTAAACACCAAATCACTTTTTTTGAACTGCTCGAGGCACGTTTCGCTAACCATGTTAGCATCATCACGAGATGATTTAATCTAATTTTAAAACATGGTTAGCAAAACGTGTGTCGAGCAGTTCAAAGAAAGTGATGTGATGTTTAGTGGTAAATCTCTTAAAGTTTAGTATTTCACACCAAAGGTTGCAATAGAAGAATTGATATGTAATGATTATTGTGATCTGTGTGTGTTGCTATTCTAGCTTGCTGTACATCAGTATTTTTTCCGAACAGATTGCAGAATAAGTGGTAGTCAGAAGGAGCTACGTCCGGTGGGATAGAACATCCAATTTGTTATATATATATATATAACCAGTATACCTTGCCTAAGGTACTGGACGGGTCACGGGTGGTGGATAGTGAAAGTTCCATTAGATATTAATGGAGAGCTGCGAATATCCCAAAATAAGCAGTCCCTTAAGCAGCATAAAAGAAAGCTAAATCCACTTAGCGTCTGACGTGTATCAAGCGGCTGAGTGGTCAGCATCTGTTCACAAGTGGTGCGGCTGATATTTAAATTCTGGAACTAACCCCTCCCGTCTTAACCTCTGAACCGTCATGATTCAAACCTTTAATTCAAAGTACAAGATAAAGCGTTCTAGTAATTACAAAATTACTCCAGGAGGTAGACAATCATCTGCCAGCTTTGCTGGTACAACCGGACTTTCGGATTCTGGGGCGTCCGGGCTTAAACGCAAAATTTTCCAGAGGGAGTCGGAGACCTCTGGCCAACGTCTGAAACCGAAAATAAAAACTTTCCTTGGAACGGTAAATATCAATTCTCTCCTGCGTCCAGGAAAACTACACGAATTGGGGCGAACATTAAATCAGCAAAAAATCCAAATTTTAGCTTTGCAAGAAACCAGATTAATAGATGATAACACCTTGGAATTCGGCAACTACAGATTTTTTAAAAGTAAAACGGACAAAAGAATACTCAAAAATACACCACATCAAACATTCTTGGTTCTATAACAAATGTCCAGCCCGTAAATAATCGACTTATGACACTATCCCTCAAGTGTGCTAACAAAAACTATACATTAATCAATGCACACCTCCCAGTTAACGAAAAAAATAAATCTAATCCTGAAAAAGTAAATAAGTCCTGGGAAATTCTGGAAAAGACTATCTCTAAAATTCCCTCTAACCATGTAAAAATCCTATTGGGTGATTTCAACGCCCAACTAGGGAAAGAAAAAAAGTACAGAAAAACAGTCGGCAGTCCCGGTATATTTGGGTGAAATAATCATGGAAAATGGGTTGGAAAAAGCGGCCAATAAGGGTAGATGTCAAAAAATGGAAACGGCATTGAGACTTACACAAAATATTTACAACAAAAAATGCCTATCTAAAAACACAAAACTGAGACATTACAACACGGTTATTAAGCCAGAATGTATATATGCTGCAGAAACGCTCATTTTGAATAGAAAGAGGGACATCGAGGACATTGAAAAGAAGGAAAGAAAAATCATAAGAAAAATCCTAGGCCCCAAACAAATAAATAGCACAACATACCGACTTCGAGAAAACCAAGAAATCAAACAATACACAGATATACATAGCGATATGAGAAAAAGAAAACTTAAGTTTTACGGACACATCAAACGGATGAATCCGAATAGGCTAACTAGACAAATAGTCGAATTTTATGAAAATAGGAGTAGAGCTAAAGTAGAAATAATTAAATGGATTGCTGCAATTAAAGAGGATCTAAGATCAGCAAATATTACACAAAGTGAAATTCAGGATAGAGGTTGTTTCAGACACAAGGTTAACGTTTGGAAGGTTGGCCAGAGAGAAAAATGTTGGAAGACTGGAACAACTTGGTCTGACGAAAGGAAAAAAGCTCATAGCGAAAGAATGAAATTAGTATGGGCTCAAAGGAAGGCTAACAACAACAAACGCCTCTAATTGTACTTCGCGTGGTCCACCAGGGCCCATACGTGAATAATAATAATAATAATAATATATATATATATATATATATATATATATATATATATATATATATATATATATATATATATATATATATATATATAATATTTTGAACCACTAAGGTTATCAGAAGATTTTATTCCAAGTTATATAAAGATCAAAACCATTTAAATAGAGCAAAACCCACGGAGGAGAAAATGCCAGATATCCTGTTATATGAAGTGACAAATGCTATAGAAGCGATGAAAAATTGAAATGCTCCAGGAAAGGACAGTTTACCAAAACAGTATAACAGAGAAAACATATAAAAAATATAAAAACAGTATAACAAAGCTGGCAGTCGAACTTTACATAAAATACTGGCAAAATTATACTCAAAATGCCTCAGGGAACAAAAAATATCCAACCTATGGAAAAATGCTGATGCGATTCTTCTTCATAAAAAAGGAACACAGGAGGATTTGAAAAACTACCGCAGAATAAGCCTGCTGTCAATATCTTATAAGGTTTTCACACAGATAATATCTAAAGAATATCGAGAACACTGAATGACGCACAACCAAGGGAGCAAGCAGGATTCAGAAGTTGATTCAGTACAATGGACCATATTCAGGTTGTCCAACAGGCCATAGAAAGGTATAATGAATACACCATGCCACTGTGCTTGGCTTTTATTGACTATGAAAAGGCATTTGACTCAATATCAAAGCAAGCCCTAATGGATGCATTGCTTTACCAAGAGGTAAACAGAGCCTATGTAAACCTACTGAGATCCATGTATGATGAACCTACAGCGACAGTTCACATGGATGATCTTAAAGATAAAATCAATATAAAAACGGGGTGTACGGCAGGGTTACACAAAATACCCTGTTCTTTTCTTAGCCTGCCTTGAAGAGGTATTTGGTAATCTGGATTGGGAACAGGATGGAAAAAAAATAAATGGTGCATACTTAAGCCACCTTAGATTTGCAGATGATATCGTTCTCTTGTCACAAGATTCAGGTACACTACAAAAACACATACAAGAGCTGCAAAAGAAGAGAGAACCATTTGGCTTGAAAATAACCCTGAAAAAGAGTCAGGTTAAGTTTAATAAATTTACTGAAAACAGAAGAATATCTGTTTTAGGAAGCGACTTAGAGGTGGTGGACAACTACATATATCTTGGGCAAAGGATTTCAGTGGAGGGTGATATCGTCTGTGGAACGGCGCGTTAAGTATGGCTGGCAGATATTTGGCAGGCTCAATATGGTGTTTAAGAAAAAACTCCCACTTTGTCTGAAAAGAAAAGTTTTTGATCAGTGCGCGCTGCCTGTTCTGACATACGGAAGCAAAACATGGACACTCACATCACAATCAATTCAAAGACTTCGGGTAGCACAGAGAGGAATGGAAAGGTGTATGCTTGGCATTATAAAGTGGGACAGAAAGAGCTGCACATGGATCAGAGAACAGACGAAAGTATGTGACATCATTGCAAGTGCGAAGGAATTGAAATGGAGGTGGGCAGGCCATATAGAGAGGCGATGTGACGACATATGGACCAAAGCAATCCTAGAATGGATACCGCTTGATCATAAGCATCCACGAAGAAGAGCCAAAACAGAATAGATTGATGACATAATCAAGTATATTGGACCCGAATGGCAGAGGAAAGCTCAGAACCGCGCGAGTTATATATATAATATCTTCGAATGAAATTCGTGTAAATATCTTCGAATTTTGAAGAATGTCGTGTTTTGTGTGTTTTCGTTGTCGCGTACGACCCATCATGGAATTCCTTCATTATCGACCAAATAAGGTTTCGTTAAAACGATCTAATGATTAATTAAAGGTATCCGGATTGTTGTAAATTAAATAATTATTAGTTAGTCCGTAAATTACACGGTGAATGTGTACGAGTACAAGCCTGAACAAAAAACGTTTTTGCAATTAATTCGGGCCATCGCGAGTTGTCGGTCCGACAACGACGAGTCTCGATTTTAATCTGGCGGAATTTCATTATTGTCGGCCGGGTCGGTCTCTCGGTTGATTATTTTTTTGCTGGTTTTTCTGGAAAAGTTTAATTAAGAAAAAACGATTACTGCATTACCGGGATAGGTCGACGCTTCTAATATTTCAATACGCCCATTGGATTAATTATGCTGTCAAAACGGACGGTGTACTGGACACTCGATCATTTTACCGTTCGTTGTTCCTTTACTTTTTCTGCAATACTGTTTCATGTTCAAGAATTAATCAAGTGCTTTACTATATTATATATTAATTTTCCTTTCTGGGCGTTATTCTAGCGAAAACTGCTGTACATGCATTTACTTCAATATCATGAAGGGCGTTTGAAAACTTCTCAGTCTGATATAAAGATGGCGCAGGTATGACCATATGACTATGATATTTGTTAAGTATCATTCGTTACATGGCGTGCTGCGAAGTTTCAGACCTCCGAGGTATATTATAAATTCAAAAAGTTGTTAAAAGACGGATATATCTATAAAGCAATCTTAAAACAATTATAAGGCCCATTAAGTCCTCGATACCACCATTTTTTTTATTTCGTTTATTGCCATTTATTGACTTTTGCTCAACTCCTCGTACCATTTAAGTTAAACTGAAGGTTTTTTTTATCTTTTTACAAGAAGTTCTGTATCACCATGTTGTTTTCTTTAATTTTTTTATACTCCGCTTAATTATCGCGTCCATTACTATGTTAAACTGACAGGGACTTGTCTCACTGCAGATGTAGTTGTAAACCTTTTGGATACTATATTTTTTGTTCGGACATAGCTTGTAGTTTCCGAGTACAGATTTGAAATACTTCTAACTATTTCCTTATTTATATTATAATTATCCAGTATCATCCAAATCTGCTCAAAGAAGGCAGATTGATAAACACAATGGCTTGATAAACATTCTCACTCTCCTCCAGGAAAATCAACCATAATTGATTCGTATGCTGAATTCAAACGTGGCCGTACAGGCACCATTGATGCTGAACGCTCTGAACGTCTAAATGAGGTGGTTACACAGGCAACATCAGAAAAATTCACAAAATTATTTCGCAAAACCGTGGCTATGGCTAAATTGGATGAATTGCTTCCCATCCACCGTATTCCCCAGATCTGGCCAGGAGTGACTATAGCCTATTCTCAGCTGTCAAAAAAATGCTCGCAGAAAAGGAATTTCTGAAAAATATGTAGAAATGTAAGAAAACTTTAGAATAATTTTATTGCTCTTCAAGGAGAAATTTGCAAAAAGTTTGTTTTATCTCTCAGAGGGGACTTATTGACCGATGTGTTATAAACATATAGATATTTACATGATAGAACGTCTACTGTATTTTAAATTTGATCGTTTAGAACCTGCTTCAACTCAATTAGCTCAACATAAAGCACGAAAGCGACAATATAAAACCAGAGGGTAAAAAATACCAGTATAAAGTAATATTAGATCTGTATCGCGAAAACGCTGGGGCTACGTAATGAACTGATAATTGCATTATAAATGGATACTTTACATGACGAAGAAAAAAAAACAGAAAGAAATTACAAGACTGGACTTTATTAGTGGTCTGGTTTGTTTTTAACGATATGCCATTATGTTCTCGTTTAGGACAATGAGGAATAAAACGGAATTGGTGGCAGATTGGGCCACGATAGGTCTTGTTTCCGTAAACCACCACCGGAAATGCTCCGGTACTAATTGAGATTTAAAAGGAATACAGTCAAGTCATAATCGATAGGGATCAATTATATATGAGTGTTAGGTATTCTTACAGTATTTAATTGATATCAGCTTCATTAGTCTGTCTTTGTTACTATTCTTTAGCAGAAATTTCAAATGTTTATTCGAAGCTATCGACACTAATCGAATATGGTACCACGTGACTTATTTAGGTATTAATCTTTTCGTGAATATCGCATTAATAAGACGACAAAATTTAATTCGCGACTTGTTTTTGAGGCTACAACACTTTAGAGATTGTATTTCTTTTTCTAATTACTTTTGAGAGTTAAAAAAGCAGCCTCTTTTGAAAAATTTGTATGATGTCATAACTAATCACATTAATTATATAGGATTTCCCATTAAGGGCGCTCAAAATAAGTTATGTATCATTAAATATCATTAATATTTCATATCATTATTTTTTGTAATAGACTAGAATTTTTTAGAATTTAATAGAATAGAATAGACTCGTTATTTAACGTCGCCCCACAAAAATGTCTAATAAAGCTAAATCTCATGATCTTAGTAGCCAGTACGTGCCGGAACGCGAGATCACCATGCTGTGCTTGTCGTGCAGAAGATCCATTGTTATATGCGCTGTGTGGCACGTAGTGCCATTTTGGTTGGAATCACATGTTATTGACATCCATATCTTCCAAATTAGACCACAAAAAATTGGTTACCATCGACCTGTACCTCTCGCCGGTGACTGTTATGGCGACGCCATCTTCATTTTGGAAGAAGTACAGGCGAATGACTCGCGGGATCAAAATTCACACGAATCCAAACCAAATTGATGGGTCTCATGTGGATCATCCCCCAAAATGCGGCAATTTTGCTTGTTGACAAAATCATTCATCCAAAAATGGCCCTCCTTGTTGAAGATGATTTTCCGTCCCAAATCAGGCTTCATCCAGAGCCCAGTCAACAAATGCTCGAAGCTGCCTATCATTTACCTTGGATCAAGATCCCAACGCAAAATTTGCTAAGTTGGGGTTTGCGAAAGGCCAAGTTATTGAGCGCGATGAGGAATAAACTGCCTCGGGTTATCCTGCACACTCTCGTTAACTGCAGCAATGACTCCATTGAGTTTTCTCTATGAAAAGATTCTTTGAGACCTAACTGAGTTTGAATATAGAGACAAAAAAACTAGAACCAGTCCCGATCTAAAGCTGGAAGAACATTTGCTGACAACATCTTTCCTCCGCCACAAATAATTGAAAAACATTTCGGGTTTTTTGATTTGATTTTCTAATATATATTCAGGGTGATTCGGTAGAAAATGTCAATGTTTCAGCTACATATTCAGGGATCAAAAATGAACATCAAAATTTCTATAAACATGAATCCTACTCTCAACTGTTACGGAGATACAACATTTACGTTTACGTTAAGATACTCGTTTTATAGTTTTCAATAATACAACCATTTACTTCCAAACACTTGTCAGCTCGGGTTGCTCTGTGAATGAACTTGGGTCCATTCCTTCTAACTGCTGTTGCATTTACTCATCGACTAATGCATCTTTAGTGTCTACTTTAGCTGCATATATCAAATATTTAACCCACCCCCAAAGACAGTAATCCAGAGGATTAAGGTCAGATGACCTAGCTGGCCAACCATTCCACCGATTTGGCAAGTTGCTGTTTAAGAAATTTCTCACTTTTAAGATGTAGTGTACAGGGGCCCCATCATGTTTGTAGGTAAAAGTTTTGTCGTCTACATTAAGTGGAACATTTTTTAACAGGTTTTGCAAATTATTCTGTAAAAAATTTAGGTAAACTTCTTTTGTGAGACGACCGTAAAATAAGAATGGATCGATTAATTAATTTTTTCGCATAGCATACCACACATTAACGTTAAATCGATGTTGAAAATTATATTTAGCCGTAGCATGGGGGTTTTCATCGAACCATCGATGTTCATTATGAAGATTATTTATACCATCACAAGTAAACTGCGCTTCATTGGTGAACAGAACATACTTGTATAATCTCCGATTTGAATTTATTCAGTTGCAAAAATACATCTTTAACGCAAAATCCATCAAAGGTCGCACCAGTTGTAAATAAAATGGATATAAATAATTCATGTAAAGGGTCCATATCTGCAATCCGTCTTGTACTTTCGCTTGGATCTTTTTCAACGAGGTCAAGGATTGCCTCTTCTTACTCAGTATCAAGTTTCAATAGCCATTCAGATACAACTCTCGCACTTGGAAACATACCAGATTCTCTAGCAGTGATAAAAACTTGTGTCGTAAGACGTCTCCGATATTCGGAGACTGTGCGATTTGAGCTTCCATTACATAAACAAATAATATATCAGAATACTCACGATGAGAGAATAACGAAGGCTTAATGAAATCAATAAAAGAACTTTAAAAGAATTTCTTAATGACAAACTAATAAATGATATAAACAATAGTTGCTTAGCAGTAAAGAAAAGTAAAGGTACATTTTGCTCAATCTTTATTACATTTGACATCCATAAATATTAAAATCGAAGAAATTTACTACTAAACACCAAATAACTTTTTGAAATTTCTCGACGCACAATTCGCGAACCATGTTAACTATGGTAAAACATTATTTGGTGTTTAGTGGTAAATCTCTTCGAGTTTAGAAGGTTCCAATAGAATAATTGATCCATAAGCATGTTTACCCCTGTATTTTTTTCTGTCAACTATCCTTAATTACCCTCTTTGTTAATTATCTATTTTTTACACATATCCCAACTAATTTTAATCCAGGTCTCCTACACAACTCTCCAACCAACCTCTTCCTGATTTGGTTCTGATGTTGCTCGCGATATCTCCAAGGCATTTTAATCTGGCTCGGCAAAGATTAATCTGTTAAAATTAATATTTGCTGACGTTTGTTCAAGCAATGCTTTACATATTTCAAGAAAACGAAGATTGGATCATCATCAAGAGCAATTAACAAAACTGCTAATTTTGGACCTCAGATATTTCCATGAATTGTAACAGAGATCACTACAGAGTTCAAAAAAGTGGTGGTGTGTGGTATTAGCAAGGAATTTTCATGCCATTTTTGTCGAAGAGGGAGCCACGATAGTTAAAATTCAGTTCACTACATAATCAGTTTGAAAACTTTTTTAGACCAGAACATGAAAGGCGAAGAATCAACTGAAGGAATATGTGGTTTTAATAAGAGGGAACCACTCCTCACACAGCCAAAACTTCCATGAATGTTGTTAGAGTTATCCTGGAATAAAAAACCTAATCAAGCAATTTCTCGCCTTATCAGAGCCCCTTTCCATATGTGATTTTTATCTTTGGGGTAGCAGAGATTACTCATGTATGAAGTTAAGCCTCGCACACCAAACGAATTAAATAATAATATCAAACAATCAGAAAGATATATATATATATATATATATATATATATATATATATATATATATATATATATATATATATATATATATATATATATATATATATATATATATATATATATATGGAGGGTATATGTTTCGTCTCTTGATATCCAAATTCCTCAGGGTACCGACATATACTCTGTCATCCTATCCATAGTCAATAACTCATGTTTTCGCCGATTTCCCGTTGGTCTTCATTCAATGCATAATCTCCTGTAGAACACACAATAATCTGCGTTTGCGCCTAAATGAGCATTTTTATTGATTATTTGACTGGGGACGAGCCCGTCCCTAGGCAAGCTGAGTGTCATATATAACTGGGTTAGCAACCTGAATAAAGAGAGAACCATACAACGGAAACTTAATGAAGAATTCGAATTGGTTGGACAGTATTCGGCAAACTGTGTTTTATCCTGAAGGACAAGAACGTTTTAGTTGAACATAAAACCAAAATATTCATACTCATGCATCCTGCCCTGGGCTGACGTATAGAACTCAGACTTGAACCTTCACTAGGTCCAACCTTGACAAAGTGATGAAGACACAAAGCTATGAAGCAAATAATGATGAATATAATTTGAGAGAAGAGACCACAAAAAAAACATGAATACGACGAAGGCCCAAAGTTGTAAACATAATAGAACATGCTGCAAGACTTAAAATGGAAATTTGCAAGACACAACCAAAGGTTCTCAGACAGTAGGTGGAACTATGTCATCCAAAACTGGTCGATCACATCAAAATCAGCACGAAACAGATAAAGATAAAGAGAACGGGTAGTGATCTACATGCGGAGATACCTGGATGAATAAATAGGTTGATGATGATGACACTGTATTGAGTGGATGAAATACATGATGAAACATTGGAGAGATTGGAGGCAAACTTTCGAGAATGTCCCCAAACCTGTGCCCGTGAAAATAATAATCATTTGAATGACATTATTTATAATCATGCCATATCGACTCACGCTTCTTTAAAAAAAACATTCTCTTCGCGCGGTCCACCTTGTAATCCGTACCATGGATTGGATAACCATTTATTTTAATGCTATTTGCAGTAAAGGTACTTTTTGTTTTTACGTTGCTTCTTTACCATTTCACGGTCTTTTATCCGCATTCAAAGCCCATCAAGAGGAAAACGAGCAAAACAGAAACGAAGGAAAAAGAGAACGAAACAGCAAAGGCTCGAGGTTTAATTGCACTCCTATCTGATCGATATATCTCATCGGGCGAGGTGGTTATTAAAACAGTCGGTATGGTACCGCAATTTGTAATAATTATTTTTAGCTTAGCATTCGGAGGAGAATTACGATCTTCTTCGGCCGTCTGCCGATTTGATATATATGCGAACATACGGTCGACTTGCACCGTGTTCGTTTCTCGCATTTTATTTATTAATTCAAATATTTATGTTGGGTGGGGACTTAGAACGGAGACGATTATCGACCGTGTGGTCGTGCTATTTCTCTAAATTACTCTTGTCGTTCCGTTGGATTAAGTCATTTGTTTTGGTTTTGGTTGGATTAAGCCATTTGTCGACCATTTTACGAGGGTCGTTCGAAATGTCCTCGGCCTGACAAAGAAACGACACAGGTACGAACAAATGACTGATATGTCAATGACTGTTGAATATAGGATTTTTTTCAATAAGGGCGGATCGATGTTGAAATTGAATAAAATAAGTTGTGTGTGAGGTATTAACGAAATTCTATTTTATTTAAAAGACCCATGTATGCCATTACGCGTGGAATATAACATCGTCGATCTTGGTGGCCAGTTCACGTCATCTTTGCGAGAGATAACCATACCCTTAAATGTCCATCGTGGCGTCTGCTGTGTGGCATGCTGAAACCACATGTCGTCCGCTTCCATATTGTTCAATTTGCTCCAAAAGAATCGGTTATCATCGTTCTGTAACACTCGCGTTGACGGTGGTGGCCTCACCAAACTCGTCTCACCAAACACTAACTTTTTGTGGATGCATTGATACCTGGTGAACCTCGTGTGGGTTGGCGTCCTCCCATATATGGCAATCATGTTTGTCAACGTAGGCATTCATTCAAAAATTAGGGTCCTCTTTCAAACGCTCCGAAACCAAGTCAGCAAACAAACGGCGTTGTGTATGGTCATTCACTTTGAGCTCCTGGGCCAGTTGGATCTTGTACGGGTGTAGGCCCAAGTTAAAGTACGGGTGCAGGCCACAAAATTCGCCATGTTGAAGTCTGCGAAAGGCCGAGTTCTTGTGCACAGCGCGGAATTAACTGCCTCAGATTGTCCTGTAAACTTTCTCAGGCAGCGGCGATGTTTTCGGCCGATCTGGCGTTCCTTTGACGGAACGCGTCGGTTAGGATCGATATATAAAAAGAAACAAATAAATAATTGACCAATAAGAGCGTTAGATATTTAAAATTAATCACAATGATAACTACTAGTGATAATCCGGAAATTTTGATTTTATGTTGAAAAACAAATAATGGCTTTGTTTTTTGAAAATAATGTCGTTCAAATATCCCCTTCGGCTTCGTCTGGTGTGTGTTCGGTGAATGTGGCCTGAATGTTTCGCTTAAAGTCAAGAACGATTCGGGGTTTATTCCTGTGAACTAGAGATTTAACATAACCCTACAAAAAATATTCCAAGGACATGAAATCACATTAACTAGGTGGCCAGTTGATTTTACCATTTCACGAAATAACGCACCCGAGAACATTTACTTGCAATAAATCAAATGTCCGGATAACTTTGTTTATATCCACATTTATCAGTCCAGGCCAAAAATATTCTGTTACCATATTCATATAACGTTAAATATGAACAGTAACAGGATTTCCATCATAGTCTTCAAAAAAATAAGATTCTATCACTCCTTCAGCCCAACAACTGCAGCAAACAGTGCAGTGGTCGCCTAACATACATGGGTTGCAGCGTCCTTGATATTTTGCTTCCATTGTCCTGATATACTGGTGAAAGCTCTCTGTTCTCCAGTTCGTCTCTTATTGTACCCAAATTTGGCGAAAAAAATCCAAATGGAAGTATAAATAATGTATTATTAAGGACCTGCCGCACTCTAATGTCCCATAGGCTTTCAAGAGTTCATCTATCAGGTTTTTGTAGTTTTCATCTTTCTTTTTGCCTAGATATCATTTTACTAAACTTCCAAGCTGCCAATTCCTTTTCATTTAATTTTTCTTGAAAACGGAAATCACCTAGAAAGGTTTCTTATTTGAGGTTAGATAAATATGTCTTCTTTTAGTTTGGCATCACTTAATTGATGAATGTTGAAATCATTACCTTCTTTGTCCATGGTTTTGAGAAAGTTGTTCCTTGATTCAAGCTTAATATGGAGAGGCGAAAAGTTCACCTTTTTTGGGTTAACAAGGGGGGCATATTTTATGTTAAAGTACTAGGTTCAAAAGAAGTTCCATGAAATCAATCTTTCTTACAGTAGTGTTCTTTTGTTGCCCTACTGTCCCATAGACACAAAAAACAGTAATATTATGTAAAACCCTCTTGAAGACCTAGCAATATACCTATCAATTTTAACTGATATTTAAAGCAATTCAGTATGGTTGCTAAGTTGTCATAGGTTTCTTTCATTGTCACTGAATGGGCTAAAGAAGTAGATGGGTTTTTGTTTCCATTATGAAGCGAGAAAATACGCTACTAAAAAGGTATGTGTTTTATATTAAGCTAATTCATTAAAACATCAATATCACAAGAGACACATAGCAATCCTTCCATGTTATAAAAACTTGAAAATGTCCGTTTTCGGTAAAGCGAAACACTTGCATTTTTATTCAACCGATTCTACTGTTGGTAAAAGTAAAAGTAAAAAATTAGACCTACTAGAAATATAGGAAATAAGAAGTCCTTAAGAAATAGTTATATAATAACTACGAATGATGAGCTAAATTTCCAAAACACCGAGGTAATAGATAAGATCATATTATAATTGAACACCCGGTTTTTACTAGACGGTATTTAGGATAATTAGACAAGACGTTACAAAAACAGGAAATAAAAAAAATGTTTTTCCCTGTATACTTGGAAACACTGTGTTTGATCATTAGTGTTAGTTCCAGCTACTCTTGAGAAAGCCCTAACAAAGCGAGGGCAATATACGTAGAGGAAAATCAATAATAAATGTTTGAAACAATATAAAGCTTCAAATGTATCATTTAAAACCCTAGATTAAATAAATATTTATATACACTATTTGAGTTTCTATTTATCTTAAAAAAAATCCCTAACGAACTATCCGGTTAACCCAATATTTAGGATATAAAACAAAATGAATTTCATTTACCAAAATAAAAAAAAATATTGAAAGAACATTTCGTCGCAAAATATTAATTAAAGCTCCGCGTTGACCTAAAAAAATCGACCCAACGAATATCCAATCAGCCCTCAACCTTCCCTTAATTTCGTTTTTTTCATCCATATAGTCGTCGATCCTTTCGTAGTATCTCCTTTTTTTTCCTCTTTCGGTTGTTGTTATTTCGGGGCCCCAGAAAGATGAGACTAGGCGATGCGGCGAGGCCCCCGCATACAAAAATTTAGTGACCATAATTATAGGGCTGTGATATTTAATTACAGATGAAAGTTCGAGACCAGCTTCAAAGAATTGGCCGTGTGAACGCAGCTTTTGTTTTTTCTCTCTCTTCTTCGTTTTTTCCCTTCGTTCATTTTTTCGTCGTGGAAAAAAATTATAGAGCTGGATATTGACGGTAAGGGTTGTAAGCTTGTACAGGGGTTTTCCAATATTATTGCAAGGAGCATGAAACTGATAAAACTAGTTATCATTAAAATTTAGATATGACAACCCCAATTTAAGTTATGTACGAGGGCATATTGACAAATAGTTGACAGAATATATTATAAAAACCATATATATAAGATTTTTACTATTTATATTATATATATATATATATATATATATATATATATATATATATATATATATATATATATATATATATATATATATATATATATATATGTATATATATATATATATATATATATATATATATATATATATATACATATATATATATATATATATATATATATATATATATATATATATATATATATATATATATATATAAATATATGGAGTTTTTTTTCAATTAGCTCTAAATAACCCAGATAATTGCAAAGAACTTGCCAAATATTTTGAACAACTACTAAACTATCCTGAGCCCTTAAACAGATTATCAACACTAAACCATAAACAAACAAATCCAGGATTACTATTACCGAACGAAGATGGAATAATATCAAACGACTTAAAAATATCAAAGTTTCTGGTGAAGATGGAATCACTGCTGAACGTTTAAAAACCGCTAGTCCAGGTACAATCAAGGAAATATCTAAGATTCTACAGGAAGTTTAGAGAATCGAACGGATTCCGGAAGATTGGAAAGATGTTCTAATCCATCCACTACACAAGAAATGGGATAGAACAGATGTAAACAACTACAAAGGGATATCTCTTCTCCCAGTTTATTACAAAATTCTGTCTCAATGTGTAATAGACAAAGCGCAGGGACAGACCAAACCTAAAATTGGTGAATAGCAAGCAAGTTTTCGACCGAGCAGATCCTGCCAGGAACAGATCCTGCCAGGAACAGATCCTGAATCTAAAGTCGATCCTAAGACATCAAAAACTATACAATAAAAATCTCGTCTGTTCATTTGTGGATTTCAAAAAAGCATATGATTCTATTGACCGCGAATTTTTATTCCGAATCTTGAAAGAACAACGACTAGATCTGAAAATGTTGACAATTATTAAAGCAGCGCTAACTAACTAAGGTTAAAAGTTAAATTCATGGGTAACATCTCAGAACTTTTCGAAATTAAAACTGGAGTGAGACAAGAAGATGGACTCTCGCCACTCTTATTTAACTGTGTTTTAGAAAAAGTAATACAGGAGTGGCTTGTAAAAAAATCGGTCCTGAATATAGGCCGACCCATTAAACTGCGGAGAGCCAACATCTAAATAGATTGTCTGGCGTTTGCTGATGATCTAGCAATTTTAGCTCAAGATATATTAACGGCCCCAAAACAGATTGAAATCCTAAAAGAAACAGCAGTAAAGGTAGGACTCCAAATTTCCTTTGAAAAGGCACAATACATGACCTGCAACGGACTAAGAACACCATTTTCAAAAACAAAATACGGTAACATCAGACGAGTCTCTCAATTTAAATATTTGGGTGAAATAATCATGGAAAACGGGTTGAGAACAGCGGCCAATAAGGGTAGATGAAACTGGAAAAAAATGGAAAATGGAAAAAAAATGCATATCTAAAAACACAAAACTGAGACATTACAACACAGTTATTAAACCAGAATAAACCAGGAACGTTCATTTTGAATAGAAAGAGAGACATCGAGGAGATTGAAAAGAAAGAAGGAAAAATCTTAGGCCCTAAACAAATAAATAGCACAACATACCGACTTTGAGAAAACCAACAAGCAAATACGCAGATATAGATACGCATGCATAGCGATATGAGAAAAAGAAGACTTAAGTTTTACGGACACATATAACGGATGAATCCGAGTGGGCTAACTAGACAAATAGTTGAATTTCATGAAAATAAGAGTAGAGCTAAAATAGAAATAATGAAATGGATAGCTGCAATTAAAGAGGACTTAAGATCAGCAAATATTACACAAATTGAAATTCAGGATAGAAACTATTTCACAAGGTTAACGAAAATATAGGAAGACCGGAACAACTTGGTCTGACGAAAGGAAAAAAGCTCATAGTGAAAGAATGAAATCAGTATGGGCTCAAAGAAAGGCTTACAACAACAAACGCCTCTAATTGTACTTCGCGTGGTCCACCAGGCCCATACGTGAATAATAATAATAATAATAATAATAACAATATATTTATATATATATATATATATATATATATATATATATATATATATATATATATATATATATATATATATATATATATATATATATATATGACATTGTTTGCATCGATGATACCGAGGGATTTATTATACCTTTCACCTAGTGAGTTTATTATCACAGCGCTATTCATTTCTACTCCCCCCATTCCCTGTATTTTTCTTGTTTATTACAGTGAGCGAAGCATATTTTTTCAAGCCGAATTGCATTTGGATATCTTTACTACAAATTCGGACTGTCGTGAGCAGTTATTTCAGTTCTGCAGGACTTCTTGAATAGAATTTTAACTCATCCACGTTCAACAGGTGGTTGATTTTGCACGCTGCTGCTAATATTGTATATCCAAATCCCGTATTTTCCAATATTGTTGATAGGGGTGACAGAGAGGACTTTTACCCTGAAAGATCCCTTTTTAAATGTTTTATCGCCGGATTTCTTCTTTATTTGTTAGTAGAACATTTTCCATTTCTCCATTTTTGCATACTAATTTTCAACCAATGTTGTGATACTTTCGGCCATGATTATTGTGATCTCTGTTGTTATTCTTGCTATTTATCAGTATTTTTCCGAACACTTTGCAGAATAAGTGGTAGTTCAAAGGAGCTATGTCCGGTGAATATGGCAGAACATCCCATTTGTTAATAGGTAACCTTACCTATTAATGCAGAGGTAGCGCCGACCACGTTTTCTTCTAGTTGTGAATTCTGGACAGCTGAAACAAAAAGAACAAACAAATCGAAAAAATTTAACACAAGGGTCAACAACAACATCAATCCATATTCCTTAGTTTAGTTTTGTGAAAGATCATAACGGTTCGAAAATATCGTTTAGTATGTTCAACTGTCCTTTAGTTCGATATCAACTGAAAAGTTGGTGTGACAAATATTCGATGTAACATTTAATGCAGTAATTAAATTAGCGAAAAATAAATAGAATTAATAACATAAAATCTAATGTGCTATAAAATTATTTAGTATTATTTTAAAAAACCAGTTTAAGATTTGTTTCATGTGGTGTGAGAATAACATAGAAACTGTTGAAATGATTCAAACGTTTTGTAGTAAGGAAGCAGTGAATCTTAAAGAAAAGAAAGGAAGGTTGAGGTGGGTGAGAATATATTTGTAATAAAAATAATATATATTAAGAACGTCTTCTTATTAATTTCACAATCACTATCTTTAAAGTAAAGTTTTGAGGTTAGAGCCGCATCAGCAACTGAGAAGGCTATTTAGCGACTGGACCTACAGCTTAACGTGGGTTCCGAACCACGGTCATCGGTTACCGAAAACCCCGGTCAGCACCCCCCTCGGGCTATCAACTCTTGGTTTTGTGCTTAACCGAAAGTATATCGAGAAGACTACCGACTGGCGAGTGACCAACGTAGAAAACCTCTCAGAAGGCATCCGGCCTTACCCAGCCTCGAACTGGCGTGACTGAGGGGTGATTCCTTGTCAGATTTTACATTTTTACCTAGAAACATTCACAAGAATTTTAGAAAAACTTTTTTGCCTAGTACGGGATTCGAACCCGGTCCACATTAACTGCCGTAACGTAAGGCTAACGCCTTAGACACCACAGCTAATGTGTCACTATATTTTTCTTTGGATAAATTGTGTACATAAATTCTCTACTAGAGATAATATATTAATATTGTATGACGAGATGTACATCAAATGATTGCAAGAAACATTGTGTCAAGATATAATATCCCGTTGAGCGGCCATTAGTTGGATTACACAAATTAAAAGAAACCATGAACTAATAGCCCTCGATCTAATTTAACAGTAACGAAGATACTAAGAAAATATAATGCTTGAATATCTTTATTTATTTCACACTTTACTAATCCCGCGATCTTGGAGTATCTTTATTTTCAAATATAAAATTATTGAAAATATCTCGAAATTATCTACAGCATTCATTGCTTCTTCTTCTCTAAAATTTTTACGGCGTCAAAATTGAGTTTGTTTTTGAGGAGATTGCTCAGTCCTTCCATCCTTTTCGGTCCTAAGCTACCTTTTCAATTCTTGCAGTCTTCCTCTCTTCCTAATACCCCACATCCTCTACTGATATGTTTAACGGTGTCTGTCTTTTTTCTTTTCTTCTCTCTTTTCTTCCTCTTTATTTTAATCCTCCTTTTGTCATATTTTTTCCTGATCTAATTCCTGATCTTCTCTAGCTTAATTTTCTTCTTCATTTTTATTCCAGCAGTATTCTGCAATGTTTATTCTTCACAGACATATATTATCGTTGGGAGGGCTATTAGAATTATAAATTAGGTTTTGTATTTCCAATGACCTATAAATGGTTTTATTTCTAGCAATATAAGAATGAAAAGTAATATAAATTTAATTCTTGCAGTTTTTTTCACTCACTTTTATACACTGGCTCACGTTCTATACACTTTCGCCAATTTCATAGGTCACTGTTGAATCTACCCTAGCTTGTATTAATGTTTAGAAATGGCTTGCAGTTTTAGTTCGAATTCTTTTCGGAGCTCTAGCAGTGTACGACCAGGAGTTTGACCAAGCAAGATTTATTATTCTTCATCCTTCACTTTTTTAACTGTCCCAGGCTTTCTGTAACATGTAAGTCAACATTTTCAGCTGCAAATTACCGAAACTACTTCTTCCATGTAGTGTACGAAAGAGAATTAGTTTCCAAAGTCACACAAATCATGTTCTGCGCTTCAGCAGGCTTTTTTTTTCGTTGTAAATCTGGATCCACTGGTGTTTTGAATTTACCGGAACAATTTGTTTGAATTATCTGGTGAACAACAGATAATTCGTGTGCGTGCTATATGGCGATAATATTTGTGTGTGACCTTGGATGTCAGAGTGTCTACATTGCCGCGCAGGCACACCACATATAACATATACGGGCCGCACAAAGCAAATTTGTATTGATGTGGACCCAGATTAAGGTGAAAAGAAGGCAGTGTTTCAAATGTTGCTTTTCGAACGATATGGATTCCGCGCAACATGGATTCCGCTCCATTCATCAAGCCATGTTGTTCTGAAAGTCCGTGCTGCATCGATCGAAATAAGTGGTAGTCCGAAGGGGCTATGTACGGTGAATACGGCAGGTGGGGTAGAACATCCCATTTAACGTTTTCCCAATAGTTTTTTTTACACATTTTTCAATATGGGGCCTTTATCGTGTCTTTAGGCATATCCTTATTGTTTTTTCTTCAATGCTTGGTTCAATTTTATCAATCGTTATCGGTATCGATGGCCAGTAGTCGTTTCACCAGTAGTTCTATATACACAACTCCCCTACTATTCCACCAAATACACAGCAAAGCCTTCTTTCTATGTATATTGCGCACTGGCTGTGATATTGAAGCGCGATTTTTTGCGCTTTGGGTTGTGAACACTTTTCATCACCTGTCACAACTCAATACAAATAACCTTTTCTTTTCTGCCTGGCAAGCAAAATTTCATATGTAATTTTTCGTTTTTCAATGTCTCTTTCCTTCAATTCAGACGGAACCCATTTTCCTTCGATGAGGAACATTTCCAATGCGTGTAAACGTTCGGAAATGTGGATTGCGCAAAATTAAATGCTTCTGCCAATTGTTTCAACGTATGAGTTGAATCTTTTTCCAATTAGCCTTTTAAGTCTGCATCTTCAAACTTTTTCGGTCTAGCTCCTTGCCTTTTATATCAAAAGCACCACTTTTAAAGCATTTAAACAATCGTTCACTAGATTTTTGGGTTAGAACATGTTTACCATAAGCTTTATAACTTTCATTAGCCATTTTCTTCTGAAAGAAGGTTATTGAACTTCCCCGCAAACTCCCCCGCTTACCCTTTAACTGGTACATAATTCGACATATTCAAAGCAATAAAAAACATTTTTTTTGCACAATGATAATTAATAACAAATTGGTATTTGATGTCGTATTTCGTATCTTCCAAGATGCTACAGACGTTATTAGTCTATAACAATAAATGTATTAGTAATCTAAACACCTCTTATATTAATGTTATATTGATATTAAATATTACGTCTTATTATTAAGTCTTTTAACAAGTTTCGCAGCTTCTTTTTTTTTTCGTTTTGATATTTGAGGATTTTAATGGCAACCTATTGTTGAATCGAATGAAATCTTACAATTTTTTTACTTGGCTTTGTGTTAAAATAAAGTTTAATATAACTAAACTAGATAGTTCATTTTTAGAGAAAAAACATATCCGTAGTTTAAACATCTGTTCTTTCAGAACGATTTTCATTATTAGAAGTTTTTTTCGCCCAGTACTAATCTTGAATCAAAAATACACCGGAAAAGCGGTGTAGTTTTCGATTGTTAGACCAGGAGGACCCGTCGGAGAAGATCCACCCCAGATAAAGCCCAGGAGTCCGTTTCGAAAGGATTCCCTGGCAGTTTTTTTTTCTTTTCTCGTACGACCGCCGGTACAAAAGGACGATTCCGGAATTGGGGCCTGGTGAATGGGCCCCCGGGAGTCGATGGGAGGGACCGGTAATTCGAGTGGCGGACGGAACTGGGAGTTGCCAGGGAGCACGTGTGAGAACTCGACACCTGGAGGACCGTATCGGGAGGCAGGGGCAGCGAGGAGAGAGCGGGGATGCTTCTTTTTTTGTTAAAAGGGAATTACGATTTTCGTTTTTAACGGTGCCGGGGTTGTTAACGAGACTGCAAGGCTAATTAATAAGGGTTGATTTATTTTCCGGAGGGTGGAGACAGGATTTAAAATATTGAGTCGTTAAAGTGATGCCTCGAATAAGGCATTTTAAGTGTGCCTTGATTTGTATTTGCAGAAGATAGTGTTAACTTATCCAATAGCAAAATAATATTATTCCAAATCCCTCCCAGATAGAGTAGTTTGTAAACGAAAATATTGAATTTGAATTTTTGTTGAATAAAATGAATCTTTCAATTATATGAACTTGTTTTAATTTCCAAATATTATAATTATCAACAATTATTTATAAGACCTTTTTTTTAGTATCTGTAAGATTCCGAAGTTTAAGGTCGAGTTTCAAAATCTAAGTCACAATTGGTGGCCATGTTTTAAAATATTTATCAGAAATATATATATATATATATATATATATATATATATATATATATATATATATATATATATATATATATATATATATATATATATATATATATATATATATACAGAAGTAAAATTATAGACAAGTCCTCCCGAATGCAAAGTTGTAGAAAATAACTTGACTAAGAACAATTTACAAGTAACGAGTGTTGCCAGATTTCATAAGTTGAAGCTACTAAACAATATTTTTCAAATGGCAACACCTTGTTTTTTTAACATAATTTGACAAATTTTAAAATTCGAAATAAACAATGTCATGTCACATTTTATTAGAACAATTAATTATTATTCAACAACAATATAATTAGAAGAATTGTGCTATCATTATGTTATTTGAAAGCTGATGAATGTATTTGAATGTGTATAAAAATAACGTTTTAATTCAGTTGCTAAGGTGATACAGTTATATAATTAAAAAGATAAAGTTGAAATAATTTATCTTCAAGTTGGTGGCTTAAGTCTGCGCGATGAATTACATGCAAGAGAACCCGATAAGTCGCTTTCAAATCCAGAGTTATTAAAAAATTACTTAGTAAAACTAAAAACAACTGGAAGTGTTTGCCCCAAGATCCATAAAAGGCGTGTAAAATGTTGTTACCGAAGAAAATATTCTTCTTTGTAATGTGGAAAATCCTGACAAGTCAACGCACAAAATTGCCGGAGAGGTAAGTTGTTCTCAGTTAAAAGTGGGGTCACTTTACAGGGGAACAATTATCATCCATACAAAATGAGAGGCGTACAGAACTGCATGATGATGATTGTGATAGAAAATTGGAATTTTGCGTTTAATTATTACTTAATCAGATCTTAGCAACTGAATTAAAATGTTATCTTTATACACGTTCAAATAAACAGGTTTCAAATAACACAATGACAATACAATAATAATGATTGTTGTCAAACAACGGCAATGCTGTTGCCATTGTTGTCAATATAAGGTTTTAAAAAAAACTATCTATATATATATATATATATATATATATATATATATATATATATATATATATATATATATATATATATATATTATAGTATTTGAGATATAATGTTATCAAACTGATTGAAGAGTTTGAAAGTAGATCTGTTTTTTAAAACTAAAAAGTTGTTTAAAATATACATTGGAAATATTTCAGTTCGCATGATTAGTTGGTTGATTCATGTATCCTATAGTTTAGCTAGTTTAGGTTTAGTTTATAATAGTTCTTAATATATACATTTTGTAAAGAATTTGCATTCAAGTTTTTATAAAAAAACCAAAATTTTATTGTGCTGATATGTCATAAATGTTAAGGAAGCTTTATGGTGATAAAACGAATGCTCCCTCGTGAGGGAGGGTGTTAGGGCGTCGCTTCTCTACCATTTATCACAGTAAACAATTTTTCAGAACAAAACACCATATTTTGTTTCCGTTCAGTTTAGTTCCTTTAACTCATTTTAAGATATTATTAAAAATTTAAATCTCCAAATGCAGAAGAACATCTGTGGGCCCATCACACCCAATAATGCGGATAAAAATTCCATCCTCTCGCCTCAATTTTTACATCGTTGGTCGGACGTTTACCTCCAGCGACCGTACGCTACATCATCTTATTTCTTTGATGACGTTACATGTTTTGTTGGTTGCCAGAATTCGGGGGTTTAACTGCTTTCTAAAACATGCGATTTGGAGTGCATGATTCCTTGTGACCAAGCGTATCGGTAATTAGTTTTAAACGCTGATTTGACGGGTACGGAACGTTTGATATATCTCGCGTCGCGTATTTCGTTCGCCTCGCAAATACTTGTTTTGATTTGGGATTTGTATGTTGGCCAATACATTTAATAATACATTTCGACAATTTGCAAGCATTACTCTGATATGAAAAGTTCCATGATGTTTTGCGAGACTTTACTGGATAAATTTAACACTAGAGACGCGCAAACACAGTTCATTTGACAGCGACCCCTATCGGAAGTTCGGACATACTAAAAAATCACCTGTTGACAATCTAAATATTTTGCACATTTACGTTTTTATATTTATGAAGTATATTAAGAATGACATGAATTCCTTCAAATAAAAATATGCCAAAATGTGCAATTTTTTCAATATATTCCAGCAGTGGGGCATATCGCAAGATGTTTGTTGTTTTGCAGGAATTGCAAGAAGGTTTACACTAAATTGTTTATAACAAGTTAATCTACCAATTTTGTCAACATAGTATCTAGTTGCTAATGGAATAATTAAACAAAGAGACACATTCACTTCAGAATCTCTGAAATCCAACAAAAAAATGTCCCCCCTTTTTTTATGGCACGCATTCAGTTACGTCTCCTCCATCGATCTGTTCTAAATGCTGCGAAGATCTTATCTCCGGCACGGGCATACAAAGGTGGTCCTAGGAGCCGGTATCGCTCCAATGAGGCCCCTCGGCGGGCGGGGGCGTGGTGATACACGCGGGATCCCCCGCGACCGCCGCCAGGGTCGATACACGGCGCCGTCATCATACTCGGCGCGCCCGTCGGCGGGACCTGGTGTAACAGAACGTCCAGAAGAGGAAGACGACGACGCCGGACGTCGTCTTCAGCGAGTCGTGACGTGGTTATTTTCGCGGGACGCGAACCCATACGTCAGCGACATCTGTCGACGGCTTTTGACTTTTTATGTTATTAATCGGCACGTGTTTCGAGTAAAATGAATTGTGCTTATTCTTATCAGGTACAAGCTACCTCACCGCAAGCTGCCACCGGTGCTGATTTCTTGGAGGTAATTCAACATAATTACATTATTACTCTGCTTTTAATATTGTTTCAACTAGAATTATTTTCGGACTTTTGCAAATCTATACATAAATAGGAGAAATACCTCTGACTCACTGACTCATCACGAAATCTCCGGAACTGTAAGACCTACAGACCTGAAATTTGGCAGGCATTTTCCTTTTACTAAGTAGAGATCAGCTAAGAACGGGTTTTGCGAAAGTCAACCCCGAAGGGTGTTGCGGGGGTGTTAAATGCCAAAAAACCATTTTTTAACTATACGTTTAACTATAAGTTCTACAGACTTGAAACTTGGCAGGAATGTTCCTTATAATATATAAATATCTACTAAGAATGTAATCTTCGAAAATCCATTCACAAAGGGGTGAATTGGGGGAAGGGAAGGAATAGGGGGTGTAAACGATTAAAACACTCTCATTTTGTGACTATATGTCCTATAGGCTTGAAACTTTGCAAAAATATTCCTTGTTCTTCACAGACATTCACTAAGGAAGGTTAGTTAATTACGGGTTATACGAAAATCCGCTCCCAAGAGGGGTGGCAGGGGCGTAAAATGTAAAAATAAACCCGTTTTTTCACTCTAAGTTCTAGAGACTTAGACTTCTTTAGACTTAAAACTTGGCAGGTATTCTTATACATCATGAAAATTGATCAAAAATTTAACAAAAGAAGGTTACTGATTGATCATTGTATGATATTTTAGCTGTAATGTTTGATTATTGATAACAACATCCAGGATTGTAGGGGGCTGCAGAGAAATTTGGAAAAAGTAAATGAATGGTGTAAGTTGAATGGGCTTCAATTGAATACTAAGAAGTGCAAAGTAGTATCATTTTCTAATAAGTTAAATAACTTTAAGTTTAATTATTCCATAAACGCCTGTAATCTGGAACAAGTCCCTAATTTTAAGATTTAGATTTAGGAATAACTTTCGATACAAAGCTTTCTTTTGTGAATCACATACATAATGTAGTGAATAGTGCTTTTAAATCGCTTGGGTTTATAATTCGTAATTGTAGATTATTTGATAATTGTGATACTCTAAAGAGTTTGTTCTACGCTTGTGTTAGATCTAAAATTGAGTATGGTTCTGTGGTGTGGAGCCCATATTGTCATATATAGTACCGCTCACTTGTCGCGAATTTTTCGAAACTATAAGTCCCACAAACTTAAAATTTGGCAGGAATATTCCTCACGCGTCGTAAATGTTCGTTAAGGAGGAGGGTTAATCAACTTCTAAAGAGGGTTGCGGAGGTGTAAAAGATACATATTCGCCTATTTTTAGTCCTACTACTTGACATTTGGCAGGACTGGCCTCTCTTGATCTTCATGCGTCGTAGGTGTTCGCTAAGGAGGAGGCTTCATAAAAATCAACTCGTAAGGGGAGATGTGGGGGTGTAACAGATAACAGATATAAGAGATACTCCGACATTTAAAATTTGGAATCGCTCGCAATTATGTCTTTGTGAAATGTATAGAAAAACAAACAATTAAAAAGCAGGTATAAGGTATGAAATTCTAAAAGTAATTTTAATCATAAAAAAATCAATTATTACTAAAGTTTAATTTACGCCCAGCAAAACGGGCGAATTATTTTTCGTAAATTCTCCGAAACTATATGATATACAAACTTAAAATTTGGCAGGAATGTTTCTCATGCGTGGTAGATGTTTACTAAGAAGAAAGGATTATAAAAATCAACCCCTTAGGGGGTAACGGGAGCATTAAAGATAAATAGACGCCCGTTTTTTTTTTAAATTTAAGTCCTACAGACTTGAAATTTGGAAAGAATCCTCTTCATGGAAAATGCTCTTCTTCACGAAATATATTTTCATCCAAAAGAAAGTCAAAAGTCAAGTAACTGGTTCAAAAGAAGTTCTATGAGACCAATTGGTCTCAGTGTTATGTTCTTTTATTGCCCTACTGTCCTATAGCTTGTGATTTTAAAATAAACCGTCCGCATATTTAACAAAACTTATCCACTAGATTTTTGCAAAATCGACGACCAGAACTTGCCATTTTATATAAAATCAACTTAAACACTTGATTATAAAGTAAACAAGACATAAACAAACTAAACTATAGAAAACAATAAAACAATAAACAATAAACATTGTCCAGTCCAAAGTTAGGTACAAATAATTTCAATTACGCCATGATATAAAGGAGGAGCAGGTACGAAAATGGGACGCGCTAGGCCATTTCTTTGAAAAGGTGTTTTAATAACTATCTAAATGAAAAGCAAAAAGAGCATTCTGATCAATGTTACAACAAAATGTCGACTTGTGTTATTTTTCCAATGAAGTGCAAACCAAAGCGAACTAAACCAAGATTAGATGTTCGATCTATGCCACCGGTTTCCTCCCTCATCCTCTCCATCTTAACCGAAAGGTTAACTACCAGATAAAGTCCGGGGCTATCGGAAAGTGATCGGAGAGAGCGCGCGCGCGCGTCGCAACGCAGTCGTTCAAATTAAAAACCCGCCGAGAATTTAACCAACAGCGGTAATTTGATAAAAGCCGAACCGCCAATTTCTGTCGCAAACCGCTGGTTATTCAGTTAGGTAATTGTCGGTAATTACCAGCCGATGCTCTACGAAGACGGCGAAATCTTTGTCGGTTATTTGCCATCGCTGATCCGGAACGACATGCTTTCTATTAAGGCGCATTTCGATCCGTAATCCTACTGCTCAAATTTAAAAGTGTCGTGACTCGTTCATTTAAATATCCCGCCTTAATTGATTTGAAAATAATTTCCTACTTGAGATTAGTAAAAGGAATGTTATACCACTCTGATTCCTATCATAGCACTATTCCTATACTAGCATCTCTTCTTGTTTTATTTGTTCCTACACTTGAAAGATATTTCTGTTAAATCTGTTTAAATTTAAGCTTTTCTTAATCATAATAAAACTCCCATGATAATTCACATAAAATCTCAATTCGTCTAGTAGAACCTTTGTCGTGAAATACTAAATTCAAAGAAATCTGGCACTAAACACTTAGATTTATCATTTCGAGATAGACCTAATATGGACAGGATTTTTTTGTTCGCTTAACATATCTTCGATCACAATCTTGACAACTAATTTAGTAAATCCCCGACTTTTCATGTTGGTCAACTTTATCCTTTGGATTACCCAAATTTTCTCTTAATTTATAATCTTGTTTGCAGACAACTTTAATGTCTACTTTTTTCCAACCCTTTTGTCTAACCCTCGTATTAATTGGGCATCAGATGGTATTTCCACGAATTTCTTTTTGTTTTGAATCTTTTTGAAAAGTCAAAGATTATTTCAATAATGTCCAAAATTTACGTTTTCCGATTAATATATCCACAATTTTCTTATTATTGTAATTCACTTCGACCACCTTCCTAATCAATTTTTTGTTACAACTATCTTTGTTTAGAGAAAAAGTCATAATTACAGTGATTTGGTGTTTAGCTGTAAATCTCTTTGAGATTAGTTTTCAAACTAAATGTTCCAACAGAAGAATTGACGTAGTAGAAAATAGGGAAGCCCAACTAACTAAGGTGATTCAGGAGTTACCTTCCTGTTGGACAGTTGATGAAAATTGCTTACTGCCTAAATATATGCCTTAAGGCGTGAGAACTATGCAGGGCGCGTACGCAAATGTTAGAGGTGGTCGGAAAATTTTATTCTCAGTTATGTGAAGACCAGAACCAATCAAAGACAACAATTCCTACGGAAAAGCAAATGCCAGATATCCTAGTTGAGGAAACAACAAATGCTATAGAATCGATTAAAAATGGCAAGGCTTCAGGAAAGGACAGTGTAACTGTCGAAATGTTGAAAGCTGGTGGCTGGACGTTACATAAAACACTGGCAAAATTGTACTCAAAATACCTCAAAAAACAAAAAATACCTGACTTATGGAAAAATGCAGAAGTGATCCTTTTACATAAGAAGGGAACATAGGAAGATTTAAAGAACTACGGTCCAATAAGCCTCCTCTCAGTAATGTACAAAGCTTTCACAAAGATAATTTCTAAAAGAATATTAAAAAACTGAATGACGCATAACCATGTTTCAAACTGGATTCAGTACAATGGATCACATCCAGGTTGTACAGCAGGCCATAGAAAGGCACAACGAACACACCATGCCATTGTGCTTGGCTTTTATCACTACGAAAAAGCACTTGACTCTATCTCAAAGCATGCAATAATGGATGCACTGCTTAGCCAAGGGCTACATAAAGCATATGTAAACCTATTAGGATCGATATATGATGGAGCTACAGCTACAATTCACCTTGATGATCTTGAAGTGGGAATTAATGTAGAACGAGGTGTTCGGCAGGGTGACGCAATATCGCCCATTCTTTTCTCGGCTGATTATGAAGAAGTATTCCGTAAACTGGCTTGGGAACAGGATGGCGTAAAGATCAATGGTGCAAACTGAAACTATCTTAGATTTGCAGATGATATTGTTCTTCTTTCACAAGACCCAGAGGAACTGCAAAGACGCATACAAGAACTGCAAAGGGCTGGCGAACTATTTGGCTAGAAAATAAACCTGAAAGAAGAGTCAGGTTATGTTCAATAACTTCGCTCAGGACAGAAGAATTTCCGTTTTAGGAAGGGATTTGGAGATTGTGGACAGCTTTATTCATCTTGGGCAGATGATTTTAATGGAGGGGAATACCGCCCGGGAGGTAGAACGGCGTGTTAAATGGGGCTGGCAGGCAATTGGCAGGCTCAACATTGTGTTTAAGAGTAGACTCCCACTTTGCCTGAAAAGAAAAGTCTTTGATCTGTGCGTTCTACCTGTTATGACATACGGAAGTGAAACATGGACACTCACATCGCAATCAATTCAAAAACATCGGGTAGCACAGAGGGGAATGAAAAGATGTATGCTTGCAATTACAAGACGAGACAGAAAGTCCTGCGCATGTACCAGGGAACAAAAAGTCGAAAGTCTGTGAGATCATTGGAAGAGTAAAGCGAGGAGATGTGCAGGCCATATAGCGAGGCGATGGGATGACAGATGGACCAAGGCAATCCTAGAGTGGATACCGCTTGATCGCAAACGTCCGCGAAGAAGACCGAAAGCACGATGGATTGATGACATCGTTAAGTATCTTGGACCAGAGTGGCAGAGAAAAGCCCAGGACCGTGAAAGTTAGAAACATGCTGAAGAGGCCTTCATCCTGCAGTGGATCGACATATATATATATATATACATCTGTGGTCAAGTTATTAACATTATCGTTTCGGTCCCATTGCCTATCGTGCAATCGCGCCAACAATCTCTTTTGTCCAAACTTTCTTATACAGGGATTTTAACCAAATCAAACTCATCGCGCTACCTACCGGAAAAAGCAGAACAACATCTGTCGGGCCAGTTAGTATATATATATATATATATATATATATATATATATATATATATATATATATATATATATATATATATATATATATATATATATATATATATATAGATGGACTTGAAACTTCTTTACAGACATTCACTAAGGACGAGCTATACGAAAATCCGCTCCCAAGAGGGGTGGCGGGGGCGTAAAACGTAAAAATAAACTCGTTTTCTAAGTAAGCTCTACATACTTGAAATTTGGCAGGGTTATTAAAGTTCATGAAAATTGGTCAAAAATTGTTAGTGAAAGAAATAATTGGAATGAATATAACATCCGAGTTGAATATAAAATAGAAAACCGCTTAGACTTAAACCGTTGTTTCTTCCTGTGTACAAAAGAAGGTTACTGATGATTATATGTTGTTTTACCTGTAATGTTTAATTATTAAATATTTATAATTAATCATTTCATATTTCAATTAATATGTCAATTAAAAACTAAAGAAAATATAACATATTTAAAAAATATTTCAACTAATAATTTACAATTAATACGATAACGTAAATATAGTATATTAAGATTTTATAAAAAGGTAGGTGTTAAAATATAATAAATCAATTTTAATTTTTTGTTATAACTATCTTTGTTTAGAGAAAAAGTCATAATTATACTGATTTGGTGTTTGGCTGTAAATCTCTTTGAGATTAGTTTTCAAACTAAAAATTCCAACAGAAGAATTGATGTATTAGAAAATATTTCAGTTAAAACGAAAGCCCAACTCGCTTCTCATGTGATTCAGGAGTTACCTTCCTGTTTGATAATAATTTCTTACTGTAAAAATTTTTACTTGAATAGGTCTCCGATGTCTCGGTTTTTTTCAGGCAGTCAGAATTTCAAAATCAGATTCTGGGATTTTTTTCCTTTCCTTTTACTTTATTTCTCCATTTTTATAATTGAGAATAGAATTAAGAACCAAAAATGTACTT
Organism: Cosmopolites sordidus; assembly: GCA_031761425.1. Lineage (NCBI taxonomy): Eukaryota > Metazoa > Arthropoda > Insecta > Coleoptera > Curculionidae > Cosmopolites > Cosmopolites sordidus. The sequence goes on from JARFXV010001296.1 coordinate 99,854, forward strand.
ACCTACAATCGAAAAATATTATGTAATATTAGAATATTGTTTTTTTCTAATACTCGTGCTGTCTCTCCTTCCTCTTTTTTTAAACTTTAAGCATCTGTCTGCAAACAATATTGAATCTGTGCATGAGTCATTGTGATAACACATTTTCAATGATACCTTCAAAAATGCTAGCGATGCGAAGGCCGCCATCTTGAGGGTATTATTTTGGCTAAATAAATTTCCAAATATTGTACTATAATGTTATAATTATAAAATTATTATACCTCAAATCGACTTCTGTCAATTATACCTACAAAAATGAACAACACTATTGGACACCTTGTATAAATAAGGTACTTACACTTAATATGTATTATTATACATACTACGATATTTATTCGTAATCTTAATACGTGCCTTAAGGCAGTTCCAGCGTGAGACTCCTTTTCGACAGATTTTGCCCATTTTTTTGCCAAAAATTAAGAAACACGTTTACTAAAAAATCCTGAAATTTAAGACTTTTTGGATGTTTAGAACGCGAGATATTTAATAACAAAGTTTGCGATTTTCAGGGCCACTCTCCATTTAAAGTATATCAAACTTCCTATGCGGTAAACAAGCCTTATTTTGTTGCATGAGAATGTGGAATGGCCACATCGGTCACCAGATTTTTCAGCTTGTGATTACTTTCTATGGGGCTACTTAAAATCCAAAGCTTACATAGACAAACCGCGAACTCTTGAAGCTCTTACCATAACGCGCGAAATTGTAAGGATTCCTCATGCCATGCTTGAAAACAGTATGGACGATTTTGCTACCCGTCTACAAGAATGCTGCGACAAAAATGTCGAGGCCACTTAACTGACGTTATTTTTGGCACCTGACTGTGTTATGAATACTTTAATGGCAATATACCACTAATGTAAAAAGCAATAAATTTTATATTCGTTTAAAAATAAAAGTGTGTCAATTTTTTCAAAAACACCATATTTCTCTGCCGGACTCTGTACTATCATTTTCATGTCATGTTAGTTTTAGAAGTAGATTCCTGGAAAATCTGGAAAAGCTAAATAAAGTTTGTTGTTTGACTCAGTGGCGGCTCGTGAGGGAGGGCGTTGGGGCGCCGCCCCTCCAGCATTCATTACAGTAAACAATTTTTCAGAGCAAAATACCATATTTTATTTCCGTTTACCTCCAGAATAGGGTTTCAATAGCACGAAAAGTAAAAAGAAGGAAGGAGAAAGCAAAGAAAAATTCTTCAGCAGCACTATTTTCTTCTACGCCCTCCCACTTTAAAAAACCCACGAGCCGCCACTGGTTTAACTTATGGTAAGTAGCAAAGAAAATAGGCTTTTTTCCTATTTGATATTCAGCAATCAATTGCGGAATTCGGTTTCTGGACGTATAACCATCATCAGCAGATATCAGTCTGAACGGAGAGGAACAAAAGGAGAATTAAAACAAAATGGTGTTATGGCGAAATTGGTATAAACGACAAGGAGCGTACAGGACAGTCGAGAAAGTTTGAAGATGTAGATTTGCAAACATTATTGGATGAAAACTCAACTCATATGTTGAAACAATTGGCAGAAGCATTGAACATTGCCCAATCCACCATTGTCGAACTGGTCCATTGTCGTATTGGAGAAGTTTCAGAAGGAAGGAAAATGGGTTCCATATGAACAGAAGAAATGAGACATTGCAAGGCGACGACAACATCTGAAGTTTCCTTACCAGACAGAAAATAAAAGGTTTTTACATCGAGGTGTGACAGGTGAGGAAAAGTGGATCTATTTTGATAATTCAAACCGCAAGAAATCATGGCTAGACCCAGGCCAGCCTTCAGTATCACAACCACTGCGCAATATACATGGAAAGAAAGCTTTGCTATGTATTTGTGTAACTGTGTATTACGAACTTCTGAGACCTGGTGAAACGATTACTGCCGATCGATACCGACAACAACTGATAAAACTTAACCAAGCATTGAAGGAAAAACGACCTGAATACCCCTAAAGACACGACAAAGTTATTTTTCAATATGACAATGCTCGGCCCCATGTTGCAAAATGTAAAAAATTATTTGGAAAGCGTTAAATGGGACATCCTATCCCACCCGCCATATTCACCGGACTTCGGACTACAACTATTTCGATCGATGCAGCACAGAGTTTCAGGACAACTCTTACATTCTTATGAAAAAAGCGAAAAAAAGCGTTGGCCTCAAAGAACCAAAAGTTCTTTTGGCATGGAATCCATTTTTTGATAGAAACATAAGGAAAAGTAATAGCTAGCGATGGCCAATACTTTGATTATTAAGGTAATTTATTTTGTCATGGAAAGAAACGCTCAAATTTTCGGAAAAAATCGACATTATTAACCGAAACTCCTATTATATATATTCGCAACAAAAACAATCGTAGAATACCAAGAACAAAGAGAAAAAATGACAAATTATAACACTAATTCTCCGAAAAATATGTAATTGATGTTAATTTATTTGTAAATTATACAGCTGACTCGATGCGATCCCATTCTCCCCGCACCTAATTAACATTAGAAAAATTTTTATTTTGACAGTAATTATACAAATGTCTAAATTGCTCTGCGCCATGCCAGTGGTCGACTGCCGGCGCCATTACGTTCTGAGTAATTAAATTCGGAATACCTCGATGATATCTCGGTTTGTTCTTGTCCACAGCGGAAGAATGGAATGGAAAATAGTTGGAAGTATGTCGGTAAAGATATAAATCTTTGAGTAGATGTTAAGTTTTTTGTTTAACACCATTTTTCGGTTAATGTCTGGTAGGGGAAATTGGTGGCTATTAAAGAAATAGTTTAACTGAAAATATTTTCCTTTTATAATATTTCTTAAGATGATCTAAGAGTTGTAATTATCTGTTAGTTAAGTCACTTCATTTACTTTTGTTGTATAAACTGATTTATTATATATATAGAAATATCATTGACTCAATGACTCATCACGAAATCTCCAAAACTATAAGACCTACGGACTTGACATTTAGCAGGCATGTTCCTTTTGCTACGTAGAGATCAGCTAAGAAGGATTTTACGAAAGCCGACTCCGAAGGGGGATTGCGGGGGTGTTAAATGTAAAAAAATCCCGTTTTTTAACTATAGGTTCTGCAGACTTGAAACTTGGCAGAGGTGTTCCTTATAATACATAAACATCTACCAAAAATGTAATTTTCTAAAATCCATTCACAAAGAGGTGAACTGGGGGGAGGTATGGGGGTGTAAAAGATTAAAACATGCTCATTTTTTGACTATAAGTCCTATAGACTTGAAACTTGGCAAAAATATCCCTTATACTTCACAGACATTCACTAAGGACGGGTTATACGAAAATCCGATCGAAAGACGGGTTGCAGGAGCATAAAATGTACAAATAAATCCGTTTTTAAACTGTCAGTCCTACAGACTTGAAACTTGGTAGAACTATTCCTTATGATCCACATCCATGCAATAAAGACGGATGAACGGATTAAGATGTATAAATGAACCTTCTAATTGTAAGTTCTACAAACTTGAAACTTGGTAGGAATTCTCCTTATATTTCATGAAAATTGATCAAGAACTGTTAGTGCAAAAATAAATTTCTAAATGGGCTAGAAAGAGAGATAAAATTATTTCATTCACGTATGATAATTTATATTAATATTAAGTAAATGAAGAAAACTCTAACAGCCTTGTTTAATTTTTAATTGTATTAGGCGTTCCATTTTTAATCATTTCTTTCGATTTTACTGAAGTTATTTTTGCAGATTATTATGAGAAAAATAAAAATTTAATCAAAATTGGATACTGGAATTGTGTGACAATTAATTTAATGTCAAACTTTTTTTTATGTCTAAAATTACTATGAGAAAAATGAAAATTTAATAAAAATTGTATGTTCGACGTATGTGATAATTAGTTTATGCAATGAATTAAGGGTTAAGGCAATGGAAAAATGCAATTCTTGCATACAATTGAGAATAAAACAAGAAGAGACAGAATACTAAATGAAATACATACACTAACGTACAAAATGCAGGCTAATAGGCAGTGTACGAAATGAAGACAAACGGGAAAAATTATAGATGAAGGCCGAGAAAAAGACTGTAGATTGAAGTAATTAAGGAGGAGTAAGAACCAAGGGAATAGAGTGGGAAGGTGACAGACAGCAAGCAGATGACACAGGATAGGAAGGGAATGAAAAAAAATATATGACAGACAATCACTTTAAATAAAAAAACCTGATACCTATTCCTATATATAGGAATAAATTTTAAAAAATTGACCTTTTATAATTACAGTATTTTTAATTGGAATATTAAACTTCTAATTTTTTGTTGTGTTAAAATAGGGTAGAGCGGGGCTAGTTGATCATAGGGGGAAGAAGTGCAATCGAAATATTTCGAAAACTAAGCAACCTACAAAAAAAGTCTAAATGGCGAAAAGAAGGGAATTTGCAAATCCCATGCATATTCTTAAAGTTATAGATCAAGCGAAAAGTTACTCAACTAACCCCGCTCTACCCTACACATACGTCTGAAAGTTTAGAATATTTATAAATAGGATATCTAGTCTATGCTACTTTAAAAATTGTAATGAATATTTATTTTAGACCGTTTCGTAAACGAAAATAACTGAAACATTGTTCTGCTGATAATACAGGTTTTTCTATTTTTGTACATTCCTTTGATACTGATATTTACACATTGTTTCAGTTCTTTTTCAATTTACAATCAATCCGTTTATAAATTCCTAGAAACACGATATCTCATTTTAACAGATCAAGAGTAATTGCTTTATTACAACAGGGCTTTAATCAAATTGATGCCGCCGAAATTGTAGGTGCTTCCCGTAGTGCTGCATTAAAAATTCATAAAAAAAAATCAAAAGGCAAATGACGTAAAGGATCGCCCCAGAAATGGTAGAAAACGATATACAACAGCTGCACAAGACTGACAAATATCACTGATAGGTCAAAGAAATCGTCTGGATTCTACAAGAAGTTTATACAATGGGAGCTTGTTAGGTTTGAACACGCAGACTGAAAGCGGTAAATTTTTTAAGCAGCGCAGAAAACCTTTACGTGTTCCCAAACTAACAAAAAACTCTAAGATTGCAAAGGGTTCGAGAAATGGTGGATCATAGCCCTAGTTGGAATAATGTGATGTTCTCTGATGAGACGAGAATTGGCTATGTTTCTGATTCACGAAGAACATCAGTTTGGAGAGCCCCAGGTTGACAAATTCTACTAGAAAAAGTTCAACCACGTATCTTATTTGAAGGAGGAAGCGTGATGTTTTGGCACTGGTGCTGTGTACATCAAAGAAGTTTTAAATCCTGTTGTGCGTCTGTTCCGATGCACAGGTGACGACGGATTTGTTTTCGTTGATGACAACGCAACGCTTCCTTATGGAACAGCAGCTGTACAAAATTTTCTTGAAAAGGAGTAATTTATCAAGTTAGGGCGAATGAATTATATGAACGTCATTGGATATGCTTTGGATATTCACGCATCGAAAACACGCATCAAGAAATGAAACAGTTCGATGAAGCCCTACGAGAACTAAAAGATGCTGTTCGCAAAGAATGGGACCGAATTCTACAAGCTCAAAGTGATTATTTAATTGTCAGCATGCCAAATCACCTACAGGTATGCATACAGATCCATGGAATAACTAATGCTTATTAGTTTTATTGAAAGTTGTTCTTTTTATTTTTAAATTACTTTTGAAGATAATTGGTACATTGTTATTTTTTACTTAAAAATAATAAATCAATTTAAAACACATTGTTCATTTGGTGTCTAGTTTTATTGGATACCAGTACGAGTTGTAATAAAATGATGATTACGTAAACAAGTAAAATAAAAACTTAATATGAATAAAAAAGTGAAATGTTTAAATATTCTAAACTTTTCGACATACGTGTATATATTGAAATGTTTAACCAACAATACACGAATTTTATATTTCTTGTAGTTGTTGAGCGGTATTTTTCTCCGATGTGAATATAATCAAAATTCCTTCAGTCTTTCACTTGTTATTTACGCATCAAGAGAATGTTTTTTTCCGTTCAGTCCAATAGCGGCAGTAACGAGATCGTTCTTTATTTTTCCGCAGAATTGCCGGTAATTGTTGTAACCGGTCGTTGCAAGCGCGGAAAAGGTCACAGCGCGAACTCTTATTCAATAATTCGTCGAACGGTACTGGAGAGGAGTTGCCGTGGTGCCCGCTTCCTCAACAAGGAATACGTCAGGCTCCGATACCAGTAATTTCGTCTGGCGAACGGTTAATTTGTGTCTTAAACCGATAGTTATACAGTTAGGTAATTGTTCTTATAAACGCAGCCATGTACATTCCGAACCCGCGTAGCGAGATAGGTGATTTTGGAAACTACCGTCAGGGGCATACAGTTAGAAATCGACTAATCACGTATTTTCTCTGCTTTGAACTGAAGAAAAAACCAAGTTTCCTGCAAGAATATCAAGTTTCGAAAGCAGATATTACGAATTATTTTCTTCGAGTAAACGTTATAGCACTCCTTTCGTTTATAAATTAAATATACTGAGAAATAAAAAAAGTGCAATACTCAGTATATATTATATATATATATATATATATATATACATATATATATATATATATATATATATATATATATATATAGTGGACGGAGGAGAGAAAGAGAATCCACGGAGAAAGGATAAGAGAGGTGTGGAGGATCAGAAAGAACACTCGAAATTAAGTCAGAATGCTTTGCGTGATCCAACCGGGTCTATACGCACCTAATAATATATATATATATATATATATATATATATATATATATATATATATATATATATATATATATATATATATATATATATATATATATATATGATATAATTAATATCTGTGGATGATATGGCAATAATAGCTGACCCAAAAAAAAATACAATATAATATTAAAATATTAGATAGAGCCTCAGAAAAAAAAAAACAAATATATAAAAAGTAAATGTAAATATAACAAAAAGCATGATTATATCAAGATTTAGTATAAATATTTAGGAACTAAAATTGAAAGTAATGAGAAAATACAAAAAGAAACGGCAGAGAAAATGCACAAATGAACAGGCTTACGAAGACAGTGTACGAAACGAGAGCAATCGGGAGGAATTATACAGAAAGGCCAAGTAAGGTGGCTTGAAAAGTTTGTGGAAGGAGCACAAAGTAGAGGAACAGAATAGGAAGGTATTAAACAGTTGACACAGAATGGGAATGGATGGGGAAAGAAATATAGGGCAAGACATTATACGGCAATCTATTTAAACAAAAAACCTTACACCAGAGGGTAGATATAAATAGGAACAAATAAAAAAATTAAAACATGAGTTTATATAATTCATGTTTTTTTATATGAAATATTGATCTTCTTTTTTTTGTTGTTTGAGAGTTTGTACTGAAAATTTTAATCAACAATGCACAAACTTTATATTCCTAATAGTTGTTGAGTGGTATTTTACTCGCTTTGTTTATAAATTAAATATACTGAGGAATAAAAAGCGTGCAGTGCATCCAGACTCAAAACATTCAGGGTGTTTTCAAAGTTGAGTCATTTATTTTAACAGGTTCTAGAACTCGTAAAATTAAGTAATTCTTCCAAAAATCATCAAATCATCAAAAGTTACAAAATAAAGAAGTTATTAACAGTTACAAAATTTGAAAACAGATCTGACTTTTTGATATTCTCGATCACTGCGTTGTAAACATAAAATATTTTTTACTGCTGATACTGGGTATGTAAAAGTAAAAAGGAGGAAGGGGAAAACAAAAAAAAATCTCATCATCATCATCATTCAGCCATTGCATTTGTCCTGAGCTTTCCTCTGCCATTCGGGTCCAATATACTTGATGATGTCATACGTCCATCGTGTTTTCGGCCTTCTTCGCGGGCGTTTATGATCAAGCGGTATCCATTCCAGAATTGCTTTGGCCCATCTGTCGTCACATCGTCTCGCTATATGACCTGCCCACTTCCATATCAATTCTGATGTCCTTCCAATAATGTCACATACCTTCGTTTGTTCTCTGATCCATATGCAGGTCTTTCTGTCCCGCTTTGTAATGCCAAGCGTACACCTTTCCATTCCCCTCTGTGCAACCGGGAAGGAGCCCCCACCTATCCCTTCAACTGGAGACATATGTTTCGTCTCTCGAGATTCAGACTCATCAGGGCGCCGACATATACCATACCATCAAGAATAGGGAGATCATCATCATCATCAACCCGTATCAATCCACTGCAAGATGAAGGCCTCTTCAGCATGCTTCCAACTCTCGCGGTCCTGAGCTTTCCGTTGCCGTTCGGGTCCAATATACTTAATAATATCATCAGTCCATCCTGTTTTCGGTCTTCTCCGTGGACGTTTGCGATCAAGCGGGTATCAGGTCCAGGACCGCCCTGGTCCATCTTTCGTCCCATCGCCTCGCTACATGGCTTACCCGCTTCCATTTCAACTGCTTTATTCTTTCAATGATGTCATTCACTTTTGTTTGTTCTCTGATCCCTGTGCAGGTCTTTCTATCCCATTTAGTAATGCCAAGCATACATCTTTCTATTCCCCTTTGTGCTACTCGAAGTTTTTGAACTGACTGTCCTGTGAGTGTCCAGGTCTCACTTCCGTATGTCATAGCGGGCAGGACACACTGATCAAAGACTTTTCTTTTCAGACAAAATGGGAGTTTGCTCTTAAACACTATGTTGAGCCTGCCAAATGCCTGCCAGCCACATTTAACGCATCGTTTCACCTCCCGGACGGTGTCCCCTTCTATTGAAACCCCTTGCCCAAGATATATATATATATATATATATATATATATATATATATATATATATATATATATATATATATATATATATATATATATATATATATATATATATATATATATATATAGTGATCCACAACTTCCAAATCGGTTCCCAAAATAGAAATCCTTTTGTCCTCAGCAAATTTATTGCACATGACCTGACTCTTCTTCTGGTTTATTTTCAAGTCAAATGTTTCCCCAGCCCTTTGCAATTATTGTACGTGTCTTTGCAGCTCATGTGGGTCTTGTGAAAGAAGAACGATATCATCTGTGATGATCTAAGTCTATCTAAGTACGCACCATTAATCCTTATTCCATCTTGTTCCCAATCTAGCTTACGGAACACTTCTTCCAGGCAGGCTGAGAAAAGAAGAGGCGATATTGCGTACCCCTGCCGTACGCCCCGCTCTACATTTATTCCCACCTCAAGATCGTCAAGGTGGAGTGTCGCTGTAGCTTCATCATATATCGATCCTAGTAGATTTACATAGGCTTTCTCTACACCTTGATTAAGCAATGCATCCATTATGGCCCGTTTTAGATTGAATCAAATGCTTTTTCATAATCGATAAATGCCAACTACAGTGGCATAGTGTATTCGTTGTGTTTTTCTATGACCTGCTGTAGAACCTGGATATGATCCTATATATATATATATATATATATATATATATATATATATATATATATATATATATATATATATATATATATATATATATACTAACTGGCCCGACAGATGTTGTTCTGCTTTTTCCGGTAGGTAGCGCGATGAGTTTGATTTGGTTAAAATCCCTGTATAAGAAAGTTTGGACAAAAGAGATTGTTGGCGCGATTGCACGATAGGCAATGGGACCGAAACGATAATGTTAATAACTTGACCACAGAGCCACCTATCGGATCCTGCATAGCTATGAACCATCGGTCTCCTCAATAGGTCAAGCCGTTCAGAAGTTACATGTCACTAACAGACGATCCAACGATTATATATACCCATCAAGAAAAATCCTTTTTCCTAGCCAAAATATCGCTTAAACTGTAATGCAAATGTATCGTGATGTTTATAGTGTCATCAAACTCGCGCATGTTCAGTTGGCTTTGTTGGCTCGACATTATGGCTTTGTGTCACGGATTTGTTCATCATATACTGTCGAAAATGAAGAGGAATATTTCTTAATTTCACAGTACGACATGATTTTGGTAACATTGACGAGAATGTTTTTTTGCGTTTCATTTAGGTAGTTATCAAAACACCTTTTACATAAATGTCCTAGCAAGTCCCATTTTCAAGGAATTACCACAAGACCGTAGAGGGGGCATTTCCACAGGATTCTACGAACCTTTAAGGCCAGTTTTATTGCTTTCTATAGTTTAGTTTATTTCTGTTTCGTCTACAGTAAAGTTAATTATTTAACGATTTTATATAATATGGCAACTCCTAGTGCAAAAATCCAATATAGATAAGTTTTGTCATATACGTGGATGATTTATTTTAAAGTCACAAGTTGAATCTATATCCGAGGAACTCAAAAAAGCCTATCTTTATAATTTTAAATGTCAAAGTGGAGATCAAGATATAAGTTGGGCTCCTCATGTTTGCTGTGTGAGTTGTCACGTAAATTTAGTGCAGTGGGTGCATCGCAAGAAAATCCTGTGGTGCGGAGAGAACCTAGTCACTATGTAAAAGACTGCTATTTTTGTATGAATAACAGAGGGGATTTCAAAAAAGCAAAAGGACAAAATTCAGTATCCAAATTTGTTTTCTGCACTTAGATCACTTCCTCATAGCCAAGAAGTATCGATTGCGCTTTTAAACCTGGACAACATGTTTCCCGGTGATTCTTATTCTTTATCAGGATCTGATCCAACTTCCTAAGAACACCAGTTGACCAACAACCTTTTTAACAATTACCAATGAACCTTACTTAATAATTCAGAATGAATTAAATGATTTGAGACGCGACCTGGGATTTATCAAAACATCGATGAAATCGGAACTTCTTGGTTCCAGACTTCAAGAGCGGAACCTGTTAGATAAAAATGTAATTGTTTTACTTTACCAAAAACGGAATGTAACATTTTCAAGTCTTTATAAAATGGAGGAATCGCTAAAAGCAGTCTTGGCTCATAGTTTAGCCCATTCAGTGACAATGAAAGAAACCCATGATAACTTGCTAGGCCATGATAACAGTGCTAGGACTTCAAAGGGGTTTTACAAACTATTCCTGATTTTTGTGTCTATGAGAGAGTAGGGCAACAATAGAACATTACAGTAACAAAGATTGGCCTTGTAGAACTTCTTTTGAACCTGGTACTTCAAACATAAAATATATCTCCCTTCTTAACCCAAAAAGGTGCATTTTCCACCACTCCATATTAAGCTTGGACTAATGAAAAAATTTGGCAACCCCATGGACAAAGAAGGTACTGATTTGAAGTACCTAAAAGAAATATTTCCTCAATTAAGTGATGCAAAATTAAAAAAAGGCGTATTGGACTTCAAATAAAGAAGCTTCTAAGTGATTTGCGTTTTCAAGAAAAAATAAATTAAAAGGAATTGGCAGCTGGGAAGTGTTTTGTAAGTATAGAGAAACGAGCAAAAAGAAAGATGAAAACTATAAAAAACCTTAAAAATGCATTTTTTACACTCCCATTTGGATTTTTTTCCAGAAAATTTGAGTTCAGTAAGGGACGAACAAGGACAGAGGTTTCACCAGGACATCAGATACCGGGGATGCTGGAACCGATCTATGTTGGGGGACTACTGCAGGTTTTTAAAAAGAGATAATGCTACAGAAAATAAGAGGAAGAAGTGAAAGTTTTTGTCAATGTATGATATTTCATATATATTTTTTATTTACATAATCCTCAGTGATGTCTTTGTATAGATTTAATACGTACTACATATTTATATTAAATATATATTAAATTATAAAAATATGTCTTATCATTTTAGGATTTAGGACCACAAAATACTTCATATAAATCTATTTCCATCAATGTTAGTTCAAAAAAGTTTAAATTTGTTGACCTGTATTATTTTTATATATCAATCGCTTGTTAACCCATCAAAACCAAGTGCTTTCTAACAGATTGAGCTTCAATTTTATCTATTTTCTATGCACATGCAACTAAAGCTATGCATCTGATATTTCACAGAACACCATCTGACGATTCGTGCTTATAAATGCCATTTGGTAAACCTCTAGTTATCTCTGCGACAGGTCGAGAACTTTCCGAACGATCACCGTATAAGCGATTATTGCTTAAGGAATAAAAGCAATAATATATTAACAAGTTTATTTTCAATTATCTAAATTTGGTCTGCTATATGATATTTTAATTTTTCGTATTGTAACCGGCAACATCAAAGAATTGTGCCGAACCATGTAGGTTTAAGTCGACAACGCGTATTATTTATCGTCTATATATGTCACATAATGTTGCCGAAACCAAATAAACTTTTGCATATGGTAACGATAAATATAATTTATGATTGTAGTCAGTCACCGTAACCTTCTAATTTGAAACAAGACTAATTTTTGTTCACAAATACACCTTTTGATTGGTTTTTAAGATTTTAAGGGTGTCCCCAATACTTCGAGGATATTTCCTGTTGAAATAAAACCAACAATTTTAGAAACATAACGTGCTTCTTTATTTTATCAAAAAGGTAGAGACATGGCAGTTATGTTTTAAAAATAATATTCCCAGAAATGTCCTCCTCAACAGGAGGATTAACAGGAGGAGCAAATTAATTTTTTTAGTTTGAAGTAAATAAAACCACAAAAATATACTTACATGAAATTTAAGTTTTTTTACGACAAGAGATGGCCTTACTGTGCGCAACGTCCACTAGTTCGGATATATATTCAATTCAAATGTAATAATTTAGCCGGTCGCGTTGGTGCGGCGGTAAGAGCGCCTGCTTTGCCGAATCCGCGCTGGAGCGGTTAGCTGGTTCGATTCCAGCGCTCGGATGGTTATTTTTCTTTCTTCTGTCCGTTTATCTTTCCTAAATGTTTGTGATTGTTTCAAGGCAAGAGTGTAAAATCCGACTATGAATTACCCCTCAGTCACGCCAGTTAAAGGCTGGATAAGGCCGGATGCCTTCTGAGAAGTGTTCTACGTTGGTCACTCGCCAGTCGGTAGGTTTCCTGATAGACTTATGGGTAGGCACATAACCAAGGGATTATAGTCCGAGGGGGGTGCTGGCCTGGGTTTGTCGGAAGCTGATGATGACTGTGGTTCGGAACCCACGTTAAGCTGTAGGTCCAGTCGCTAAATAGCCTAGTTGCTGATGCGCCTCTAACCCAAACACTTTACTTTACTTTACTTTAATAATTTAAGTCTCTTCACTCCTCGTATTTTTTCGGTATAATATTAGGTAATATTTGGCTTATTTTGGGGGGTGGGGGTTTGAACCCCCAAACCCCCCCCCCCCCCCTTGGCTACGCCCGTGGATTCTTCTATTACCGAAATCTTGAGAAATACGATAAGCATTTTTTCACTATAATTTTCAATGATAGGTTTAAACAGTAAAACTAATATTTTATTATTTAAAATTATTAAAACATTATCATACAACATTTATTATAACTTACCATGAACATTGTGATGAAATATTCACTATTAAAATATGATATGGTATGTGATTCTTGTGTATATTATTTTTGTAATTATAAACAAATGTTATTATGTTAATATTATTTACCACTAGTAAGTTATACGTATGCATGTCTAATGTCTAAATTTTTTATTTTGTTTTATGAATAGGTACCTTTTGAATTTTTAAATCTAAAAAAATTGGTGACCAGTTAATTTTTGACAAAGTTGATCGTATGATAAGTGAATTAAACTATTTGTTATAAAAGAAAATGGTGAAATTTGCAACATGTCAACAATTATAAGATTAAATGAGCGATTGACGAGTAAGAAATGTGTTAAAAATAAGAACATGTTACTATTTATTATGAAAGCACTAATTTAGTATATTAAAAGAAGTAGTTATTTTTAGAAACAAGAATAATTTTTATTTGCATCTTATGAAAGTTACGAGTTCAACAGTAATTCTACTACTAAACCAGAAGACACACCAAGAACTATGGTTTATATTGATGAAAATAAAATTTTATGTCATTTTAGAGTGGACGATGAGAAAATCAGATCAAGAATCCAACAATTACAAAAATTATTTGTGGACTGATACCCACTTATTTCATTTGGTACCGTGAATATCCAACTAATTATTCTAATTCACTCCAGTATATTTAGTATGAAGTATTTTCATTTATTAAATTAATTAGGGATCTTGGTAATTTGTCAAAATATAAAAGACATACTTCTATAAAAAAAATCACATATTTACGGAAAAGCAGTTTGTATGTTAAAATTGTTTTAAAATGTTTTCTCTTAAATGCAATAAAAAAATGTTTCATAAATAAAAATATACATAAAAATTTGTTCTTATTTAAAATTTTTAGGAATATTTATTTCTACAAGCTACGCATGTAGTACATTATGAGAAATATTGTAATACGTGTTACGAATTTAGCACGCCTTTTTGTGTGTATAAAATAACTACAAGAAAAAACACGTGTAAGTGTGTAAATTTAACACACTTTGATTTGCAGTTTCACCATCGTTATTTTCATGAAAAAATGGTCCTATAACCCCTCCAGCCGACAATGCACACCACACTGTTCCTCCAAATGACGTAAAGGTTTTTCTGCAAATACTCGAGGATTTTCACTTTCCCAAATCCTACAATTTTGTATGTTCACATAACCAGTGAAGAGGAAATGATCTTCGCCGGAAAACACAATTGTATTGCAAAATTCTCCATTATTTCTAACTTCGTCAAATTTGCAATTCTAGCACGATCTTCAGTCGCAAAAAAATCCATAATTAAGTTGCGAAATATAAAATTTTTTGGTTAAGTCTTTGATGAACGAAGCTAAATTTAAATCCCGAAGTATCTACTGGGACACCCTTTATAAAGTAAATTAAAAAATACGATGTTGAATATCTTCCATTTCAACAAATTTTATTATTTTCAGTGAACATATATTGAACAATAACAACCCCTGCTATTGACAAAATTGTTCCCTTGCAATATCCGGAGAGGATATCTAAAGAAGGGTGACTAGCAGGATATTTTAGCTTTCACCCTTCGGCATTCAACCCATTTAAAACTGTTTAGTATGGTTTGCGCCCATGGGGAATGGAAAACTAATAAATTCGTAACAGATTTTACTGTTGTGAAGGTTTGACATTCTATATCTGATTGACTGTAAACAGTAGTCAAATATTTTGTAAGATTAATATTTGTAATTTTCATTATCGCTGTAGAAAATTTCAGAAATCTAATTTCCCGAACTGGTATTGGCAGAGATTTTCATTTATGCAATTTTTATAATACTTGTTACTTGAAAATGGCTTTACCTTGCGAGTTAGTATAAGGAAACTCACCCACGGTATATATATATATATATATATATATATATATATATATATATATATATATATATATATATATATATATATATATATTAGGGTGGTCATTAAACATTAATTTTTTTCCGACGACCCAAAAAACCCCCCCTTTTGATGAAAAAATAGGGGGATTCTTTTTTATAAAAATAACACGTGCCTCAAGACGATCTAAGTTCATTTTTTTATAAAATCGTAGTTTTTTATATCTCGTAAACTATATGGATTTGATAAAAATATATAGGAGAAATTTTGTAGGAAATTAAATTCTCTAGAAAAAGGACCCTTTTTAGATAGAGATATTTCTTATGAAAATTGAAAAATAGTTGGTATCTATTGATAATGTAAACGGATTATTATCAATAATACCGAAAATATCTAGAATTTATTTTTAGTTTTAGTTAAATTTACTTATTTTTAGTTAAATTAGTTTAATTTTAGTTAAATTTTTTTATATTTCAGAAAAAAGTGACATTTATAGGTCTTAAAATGTTGGCTATATATAGTTAACGAAGTTATTATCGAGAATATTCTATTTCTTATAAAATTGCTCCTATATATTTTTCTCAAATCCGTATACTTTAAGAGATACTTACAAAAAACTACGATTTTATCAAAAAATGAACTTAGATTGTCATGAGATAAGTGTTATTTTTCTTAAAAAAAATCCCTCGTATTTTTTCATCGAAAGGAAGGTTCTTTTGGGGCGTCGGAAAAAAATTAATTTTTAAAGACCACTCGTTATTGTTTTGTTTACGTTTCAGTTTAATAACAAACCATCTTCAGAACAACTGTATAATAAAAAATACAAATTTATAATTAAAAACCTATAACTAATTGAACTATTAATTTCCCAAATTTTTTTAAATTAAATGACATTTTTTTCCAATTTTCAACTGACACATTTTTGACTTTTTTTTACCTTTATATTTTTTGTTTTTTATTATAAGCTAACAATTTTGGATTTTTCATCCTCAGAACATTTCTATTATATATATATATATATATATATATATATATATATATATATATATATATATATATATATATATATATACCAACTATAACTTGTTGAATAATTAATTTCCTAATTATTTCACATGGAATACGAAATTCTTTGTCTAATCTTCAGTTGGCACATTTTTGACTTTCGACACATTTTACAAATTTGTTACCTTTATATTTTTTAATTTAAATATTAAAATCGAACTGATATATATATATATATATATATATATATATATATATATATATATATATATATATATATATAATGTCTAAAATTTTCAAGGTTATCTTTCAATATATGCGCCATTATAATACCTTATATACTTAGTATAAGAATAGGAAAGGAAAGGAAAGAATTTGCGGTTAGAGACGCATCAGCATCTAAGGCTATTTAGCAACTGGACCTATAGCTTAACGTGGCTTTCGAACCACAGTCATCAGCCACCAACAACCCAGGTCAGCACCACGCTCAGACTATTAACCCTTGGTTATGTGCTTACCCATAAGTCTATCAGGAAGCCTACCAACTGACAAGTGACCAACGTAGAACACTTCTCAGAAGGCATCCGGCCATCCGTTTGAACCAGCCTTTAACTGTCGTGACTGAGGAGTAATTCTTGCAACCAACTCTTGCAACCAACTACCGCTCCTATGCGGTTTCGGATGGTCAAATGGATTATAAAAAGCAGTCATTATTATAAAGCTTTGGTGTAAGAATATGCAATGGAAAAAGCCAAAAGTGTGTTAAACCGTTCTTACGTTATGCACCACCCTTTACATCAACGGCCCACTAAATGAAATTTTCCAAAGGTTTGAGATTCTATATCCGATTGACTGTAAACAGTAGTCAAATATTTTGTAAGATTAATATTTCTAATTTTCATTATCGCTGTAGAAAATTTCAGAAATCTAATTTTCAGAACTGGTATTGGTAGACATTTTCATTTATGCAATTTTTATAATAAATATTACTTATTATTATAATATATATATATATATATATATATATATATATATATATATATATATATATATATATATATTTATAAATATATATATATATATATATATATATATATATATATATATATATATATATATATATATATATATATATATATTTATAAATATATATATACATATATATATATATATATATATATATATATATATATATATATATATATATATATATATATATATATATATATATATATATAAAAGTCAAATATGCCATTTAAAAATTTGAAAAAAAATTGACACATATTACTAAAAAAAATCAAAAAATTAATTGTTTAATTGGTATTGGTAGGTTTTGAAATGTAAGTTTCCATTTTTTTTTATATAAAAGTAATTTTTATTCTAGAAGTATTCTGATGATGGTTCGTTGTAGAATCGAAACGTAAATAAAACAATAAAAAATTATAACTTATTTACACTGACCGAAAATCCCAATAAATAAAAAAATAATAATTATTGATAATAATTATTTATATAATTTTATATATATATATATATATATATATATATATATATATATATATATATATATATATATATATATATATATATATATATATATATATATATATATAGGGTGAGTTTTCTTATACTTTGGTAAATCGCTACACCGTATCCAATACGTTAACACACACGGTAAAACCATTTTCAACGTAATATTTATTATAAAAATTGCATAAATGAAAATGTCTACCAATACCAGTTCTGAAAATTAGATTTCTGAAATTTTCTACAGCGATAATGAAAATTAGAAATATTAATCTTACAAAATATTTGACTAATGTTTACAGTCAATCGGATATAGAATCTCGAACCTTCACAACAGTAAAACAGTATATATCTACGGGACCATATTTGGAAAATTTCGTTTAGTGGGCCGCAGTTTTTGATGTAAAGGGTGGTGCATAACGTAAGAACGGTTTAACACACTTTTGGCTTTTTCCATTGTATATTCTTACACCAAAGCTTTATAATAATTACTGCTTTTTATAATCCATTTAACCATCTGGAATGAATTCTGATAACAATATATCGTGTCAATCGAAAAGATAGTGAGCAGAATGTTTGTTTTTAATTGATTTTAGCTGTTTTTTTTTCAATTTAAAGGCCATTGTGTGACTTGAGAACAGTGAATCAATTTCTTTACTATAAAGTTTTTGATACTCTTGTAAACTAAAGTAATACTCTGTAAAAGTTTTTTTTTTCTCGTATACTTACCTGGCGTAGAGATTACAGTGATCAACAACTTTTAAACTTTTTCTCTCGATACCTTCGTGGTGCAATTTATAAATGACAAATTCCATAATAAAATTCATAAAAGTTTTTTTACAAAATGTAAAACTAGATTCAATTTTTTTGTATATAATAAATTATTTATATTATTAATTATTTCATTACACTTGAACGGAACTTTCTCAGCCCATAACATTGAAAAATAAAAAAAAGTTAATTACCTGCAATTACTGCATCATAAATTAATATATTTAACTCTTTTAATACCATAATAAACGGTGAAAGTTAATATGATAATTTATTGCTGTAATTTTTATTTGACACTTATTACCGACAGTATTGCATTTTTTGCGATCATTGTTCTTGAAATGTTCAGGAATTATGATAACTAATGAATTGATCCAGTATCATCTAGAGATTCATTTAATAACGGTATAAAAAGATCTGCTTATGTAAGATCTGCTTATAAAGATCGTATGATGAAAAATAGATGGCGCTGTTTCAGACTGTCAAAATGTCAAATGTCAATAAAACTACCGAGTTCTTAACTATTAGTTAACTGTTTATTTGAGATCGATGAGACCTCTTTTCGGAATGGATAATACATTCAAAGAAATTTGCTATTAAACCCTAAATAACTATGTTTAATTTCTCGATGCGCCTTTCATTAACCGTGTTAGCATCATCAGGAGATGATTCAATTTATATGGGATTAAACTGAATCATTTCTTGATGATGTTAACTTGGCATTTTCAAGTGATGTTCACTTCGACTGAAGAGTCCAACTGTTAGATCGACACCCGGAAAGATTTTGAAATATATATATATATATATATATATATATATATATATATATATATATATATATATATATATATATATATATATATATATATATATATATATATATATATATATATATATATATATATATATATATATATATATATATATATATATATATATATATATATATATATATATATATATATATGTTAGGTGCTTAACTGGGGACGTACAGTGTTTTCATTTCAAAAGTAACCACCCCAGTTTCAAGTAGAATTAATTATTTTCATACGAAACGTCGAAACACGTCAACGTTTGTTTTAAGGGGAAACATTTTAATTATATTTATAGTTCTACAGGGTGCCTCAGAAAAGCTGGATATATATCATCTTACATTGACTCCTGTTGAAATAATAAACACGTTTTCTCTTAGATATCCTAAGGTCAGATTTAACGCTTATTCTGTAAGCAAATAATCTGGCAAACGTTTGGAAATGTTTGCGAATATTTTGAAAATAGGCTTTATTATTGACCAGCTAATATCGGAGCACATTTCGAAAACTTAATAAAGTGAATATTGAACATGAAGTCGTATTTTGTAATTTGTCTAGTAAAATGTTAAAATGTGTCGATATTTTAGAAACCATTAGAATTGGCCATAGGATATGCAAGAGAAAAAGTGTTTATTATTTCAAGAGGAATCCAGAAATATATAAAAAATAGGGGTTTCCATTGAAAAAAGTAATATGACATATGATCAGCTTTTCTGAATCACCCTGTATAACTAAAAATATAATTAAAAGATATAATTAAAAAGCTGGCAATTATTAAAGCAACATTAACTAACACAAGGTCAAAAGTTAAATTCAAGGGTTACGTCTCAGAGCCCTTCAAAATTAAAACTGGAATGAGACAAGGGGATGGACTCTCGCCACTCTTATTTAACTGTGTTCTAGAAAAAGTAATACAGGAGTGGCGTGAAAAAAGTCGGCCCTGAATATTGACCAGCCCATTAAACTGGGGAGAACCTACATCAAAATTGATTGTCTGGCGTTTGCTGATGATCTAGCAATTTTGGCTCAAGGGGTATTAACGGCACAGAAACAGATTGAAATCCTAAAAGAAACAGTAGAAAAGGTAGGACTCCAAATTTCCTTTGAAAAGACACAATACATGACCTGCAACAGACTAAGAAAACCAATTCTACAAACAAAATATGGTAACATCAGACGAGTCACTCAATTCAAATATTTGGGTGAAATAATTATGAAAAATGGGTTGGAAAAAGCGGCCAATAAGGGTAGATGT
Source organism: Cosmopolites sordidus (assembly GCA_031761425.1). Classification (NCBI taxonomy): domain Eukaryota; kingdom Metazoa; phylum Arthropoda; class Insecta; order Coleoptera; family Curculionidae; genus Cosmopolites; species Cosmopolites sordidus. Next base: position 120,553 of record JARFXV010001296.1, read on the forward strand.
CAAAAAATGGAAACGGCATTGAGATTTCCACAAAATATTTACAACAAAAAATGCCTATCTAAAAACACAAAACTGAGACATTACAACACAGTTATTAAGCCAGAATGTTTATATGGGACAGAAATGCTCATTTTGAACAGAAAGAGAGACATCGAGGACATTGAAAAGAGGGATAGAAAAATCATAAGAAAAATCTTAAGCCTCAAACAAATAAATACATTATATCGATTTCGAGAAAACCAAGAAATCAAACAATACACAGATATACATAGCGATTTGGGAAAAAGAAGACTTAAGTTTTACGGGCACATAAAACGGATGAATCCGAGTAGGCTAACTAGACAAATAGTCGAATTTTATGAAAATAGGAGTAGAGCTAAAGTAGAAATAATTAAATGGATTGCTGCAATTAAAGAGGACCTAAGATCAGCAAATATTACACAAAGTGAAATTCAGGATATCGACTGTTTCAGACACAAGGTTGACGTTTGGAAGGTTGGCCAGAGAGAAAAATGTAGGAAGACTGGAACAACTTGGTCTGACGAAAGGAAAAAACGTCATAGCGGAAGAATGAAATTAGTATGGGCGCAAAGGAAGGTTAACAACAACAAACGCCTCTAATTGTACTTCGCGTTGTCCACCAGGGCCCATACGTGAATAATAATAATAAAAGATATAATTAAAATATTTTTAAGTCACTAAACACAAGTCCCTCCGTATGGCAAAACGTTCAGAGTATGTATTCAGTCAACAATGTCAAACTTTACTATGTATATGTCAGATGACGCCTAGCAACACCATTGTTGCCAATTCCGGATACATAAACAGCAACCCTCGTAAATAACTTCTGTATGTTATTAAAGCTTTAATTTTCAACCATATCACTGACAATTTTCTCGAAGCAGAGTAGCTTCGATAACTCTATTATCACGAATAAGCGGTAATGAGCGGTTGTCATTTTAAAACAGTAGCTACTGTTAAACGATTCAATAAACCGCAGGACATATGGTGTTCATGGTGATCCATGGTCAAAGAGTGGCCAATCTGCCAACAGAAAAACCAACACAGATGGCGTAAAATCCTTACTTGGAGGGTAGCAAACGTGAGCGCGGTCAGTAAATAACTAAATTAAACCGCTAAATGGGGCGTTCCATGAAAAGATTAATCGTCCTGTCGTGACGGGGGGCCACATAGTTTAAGGGGGGGTAGTAAATGCAAATTTCCAAGAGGTTTGTTATGGGCCTTATCTAATTTTCAGGTTTCTGCGAAGAAATCGCCTCTATTAATTCATTATTGATTTCAAAATACAGTTTCTTGTGATGCATAAACTTTACCTTAATAATGTTAGAAATACAATGTTTCCAATAAATTATTCAATAAAACGCAACAGATTAGTTCAACCATCCAAATTTATTTGGTCCTCTTCCTTTCTGCTCTTTCCGCTACTTGTTTTGTTTTATGGCTTCAATGGGTTCAAAATATTTTCCACGAAGTGCTAATTGGGGAACAAAAAATAGCACGGGGTTATATCTGGCGAAGACGGTGTTTGTATAAAGGGGTTTATTGAGATTTTGTTCAAAAATTCGGATAGGGCATTAGCGTATCGCATAATCATGAAGAAATGTTTTTCCACAAATCTGACTTTCTTCATAATATCAGGATAATCAGGTTTGATACGGGTTTGCCCATCTGGACGGAATCCCAACTGATACCACGATAGTCAAAGAAAATAATCAAAATGACTTCTAAAATTCGAAAGTTGATTAGTTTTTTATTATTATTTTACTTTTACTTATAATTATTTTACTATTAATTTACTCCGATACAACCCAAATGTGTTGTATCTTGTTACTTTTACAAAATGGTCTCCATTCTATCTCATCAGTTGCACGGTGTATGTAGTCATCTGGATGCGCGGGATTAGTAAATTATTTGTCTCTCTCCTCTCCTCCTTTAACACAGTTTGAAAGAAAGTAACCCATTGGTGTCAAATTGCGCGATTTAGATAGTTTTGGTCTTCATCGTTATTTAAGGCGAATAGACATAAATAGTGTATATAAATTATTATTATTATTAGGTGCGTATAGACCCGATTTGATCACGCAAAGCATCCTGATTCATTTTCGAGTGTTCTTTCTGATCCTCCACACCTCTCTCATCCTTTCTCCGTGGATTCTCTTTCTCTCCTCCGTCCACTTTGTTCCTGATCTCCTCGAAACTTCGCTCTCTGATGCAACGTTCCACATATGTATTTTGTGTCTGTACGTTGTTCTATCCTCAATCTCTATCGGACCCATTTGTGCCTTTCACAGATCAGCCCCGACTTGTGTGATCTATGGTACTGTTGACTTGACTTCTTGTATGTACGTAAGAATTCTGTTAGTGAGTTTTGTTGGTGGGAGTCTACTGATATGTCCATAGAGTTTCAACCTTCTTTTTCTTATGTCCGCCGCTACGTTGGACATTCTGTCTGTGGTCTTTCTAGAATTTAGTCTGTATCCTTCTTCTGTCACTTTTGGGCCGAGAATTTCCTTGCGTTCTTCTTTTAGTATGTTTTCTATGCCGCTTTTTGTTTGGAGTGTAAGTGTCTCGCTTGCGTATAATACCTCTGGTTTGATTACTGTGTTATAGTGTCTTATTTTTGCGTGTGTGGATAGGCATATATATATATATATATATATATATATATATATATATATATATATATATATATATATATATATATATATATATATATATATATATATATATATATATGTAATGGTATTAACGTTTACGATTGTAATTATAATAAATAAAACAAATAATTTGAAAAAAAAGTTCCTTACAACGAAGGTCAAAAACTTAAGGGTTTTTGCGAAAACGTTATTAATCACCAATCACACAAACACCAACTAATAATTGATTATTATTTTTACACATATTACATAAAAAACAATTTTTTATTTAAAAATTCAAAATTATGTCATACACCAACCAAAGCAGAAAGGGCAACCTCGCATTGAATAATCGAAATAATCGCCACTACCAAGGGTGGTGGCGACAAAAGTTTTTTCTGTCTTTTTCAATAAGTGTATTTAAATTCCATTTAAAACCCAACTAGTATTCTGTACGCGAATATCACGATATGCTTCTTATTTACTGAGAAGCTTCTGCTAACCGGAATAGAAAGTATACCTGGACTTTTTCAACGTGTTTGGAAAAATAGATTAAAATGGTGCTAGGCTTGAATAGGCTCAAATGGTGGACATTTTCAATATTTAATGTAATAAAACAAATAATGTGTTTGTTAATGTGATATGATTCAGATAAAACTTGTTTTAGTCTTATAGTGTGAAAAATTAGAAATTTCAACTTTAACATTTAACAAAGCAAATTTATTTAAAACCCAAATAGTATTCTGTACGCGAATATCACGATATGCTTCTTATTTACTGAGAAGCTTCTGCTAATCGGAATAGAAAGTATATCAGGAATTTTTCAACGTGTTCGGGAAAATAGATTAAAACGGTGTTAGGCTTGTATAGGCTCAAATGGTGGACATTTTCAATATTTAATGTAATAAAACAAATAATGTGTTTGTTAATGTGATATGATTCATATAAAACGTGTTTTAGTCTTATAGTGTGAAAAATTAGGAATTTCAACATTAACATTTAACAAACCAAAGTTATGCTGAAACATATGAAGTAGGAATATTAAAAAATATACAACTTTGCTCCCACCGTTTTCCTATAGATGTCGTTACCACTAGTTGATTTGTGTTAATATCATAAAGTTATACGCGATTAAAAATGTCCGTTTATGAGCCAAATTGTTGGCTCATAGTTTCGAAAATTATCCAGAATTAATCAGAAATTGATCTTGTTTTGTGTGCTTTTTCATTGTGTATTTACTTCGATAATAGCAGAATTAACTTCATTTTGGTTCATTAAAACTCCACGTCGAGCAATGGGTCCGATGGTGTACCAGACCATAAATAACGACCCAGAAATTGAAGCTCGAAAAAAGCAACGTACTAATGTGAGAAAATTACCAGGCCATATAAATATAATGGTTCCCTCTACAAAAGAGCATTTAATTAACATGTGGTTTTCATAGTGTTGTATGACGGTTTTTTTTTGTTTGAATAAATAATTCTACTTTGTCATTGCGCTGAGATAATTACTGTAATAAAGTTATTTTATTGTCAGCACATCGTGAAGTTATCTGGGCTTGTCATCGAGGATTGAGAACATCGAGAATAACCTCACGTGTTTAGTAAAGTATTCTGCGTAGCAATGTTTTGTTTTTGCAGAGTATTATAATATATTGTGTGTACCTATGACAAACAGATGGCGCTGGATGTATTTTCATGTAGACATACGAGGGATATAAATAAACTAATGGAACTGGTGGCGTAGCGATCGATCTGACAACACTGTTGGCTTCCCTATTGGATCTCCCTAGGGATACTTGGTGGTACATAGCGATTATTCTCTAGTCCGTTATGAAAATTAGTGACAACAATTTCGAGTAAATGTGTGCTATTAAGTTTTGTTTCAAACTTGAGGACAGCTTGACAGAAACCTTTGAAGAACTTCAACAGCCCTATGGAAACTGTGTGAGATTCATCTTCAATTAAGTCTTTGCCTGTTAAAAATGCCTTAAACTAAATGAAAACCTGGGCCTTCCAACCAAAACTAAAATTTGGCTGGAGTGTGCTATCACGTCCATTGTATACTACTATGATCAAAAAGTAAAGTGACTTTTGTTAAAAAAAAACAGTGCCTTTTGTAATTGATAAAAAAAAATTAAAATTGATAAATTAAACGAGCAAAGAAGCTTGTCTTAAATTATATTTAAAGGTGAATTTTTTTGTGTTGATCCATTAAAAATGCCAACAAAGTATTATGGTGATGAAGCTATGCCAAAAAATGAAAACGTTTACAACTGGAACAAGGATTTGAGTGATGATAGAAAAACCCTTGAAGCTGAAACTCGTTCAGGAACTTCCACGTTAACCAGTGAAGAAAACAGTACCAAAAGCAAGCATCTTACACTGCGTACGGGCCGATTTCGTATTAGAGGCATTATAGATATTACCGCAAGATCTTTGAATCAATTCAATCAGTTCTGAAGAACAATTTAAGTTTGTCTCGTCCGTCTTCTTGTTTTGTTTCAAAAATACTTATTTTTTTGAAAAACTATTATTGCTGAAGAGATGCTTTTCTTTATACGATGACATTGCATAATAACATGAGATGACAAGTGCATAATTACTGATGGTGACACATGCATCAATTTTTATGACTCAAAAACAGTTCAATAATTGAGCGAATATGAGAGGGAAAGTACAAAAAGAATAACACATGTTAAGAAAACTATAGGCGATCTAAATGGAATATTCTGGATTTGAGATGTTGTTCTTTGTCAAGAGCAGCTTGATGTGTGGGTTCAGAAACAGAATCATTGAGAATTACAGAAAGCCAAAGAAGAAAACTGTAGGAGACCGAATGGATGTGTTTAAATACGCATTAGGAGTATCCAAGATAGATAAGATTCAAAATGATGTGATCAAATAATGGATGGGAGTTCATAGTAAAGATGGGTAAAGCTGTTATTTTTAACTAACAGAACAAATTTATTATATGAAAAAGAGAAGGTATAAAGTCACAATACAAAATTCATTAGATAATAGATATAACCATTTGATTTTAGTAATAATTGTCTTTTCAATGCAAGATTTTGATAATCTGAACAGTGAACACATATAATAAAAACGTAATTTTATTGGAAGTGCATATACTAATAGTAACTATTAGATATTATAATAATATAAATTTTATTTTGAAGATTGTTAAACTTGAAGAGATTTATCACTAAACACCAAATCACTTTTTTTTGGACTGCTCGACGCACGTTTCGCTAACCATGTTAGCATCATCAGCAGATGATTTAATCTAAATTAAATCATCTCAAATTTTCAAGTTTAGTATTTCACACCAAAGGTTCCAATAGAAGAATTGATTGAAGATTGTTGTAGTACAAATAATTATGAAGTCGACCATTAAAAGTTATTCACGTATAAATGTGAAATGTGTAGACATTTGCGTAGTTGCTCGTATCTAATGTTGTATAGTCATTTTATAGCTTAAAAGTTGGCTATTGACTATTCGGGGGTTCCCCTTATTACTCTGCAGGCAGAGTCGAAATAATATTTTAATTGTTGATTGTTTTTAAGTTTAAATGTTTGCATGCCAGTAACCAAACAGATATCTATTTGGTTACTGGCTATCTATTTGGTTGGTATCTAAATAAATGAGACATTATATACAAATAACATATGTAAATGTCCAAACGTTTTATTAAAACAAACTGTTTATTAACAATATAAAACTACACTTATTTCTAAGGTTCTTCTCGAACCCGCCACTCACTCAACTTTATGAATAACGCTACCAAATGGCAACCGCTGACACGGAACTCCTGTTATTTTCTAAGATTGTTAAATGCGCCAACAGCGAACAACGACAAAACTACAACCACGACTGTTATTTTCTATATGATATTTGATGAGCAGTTATTTGTTATTTCGTTTAGAAGCGGGGACGCGGCAACAGCGACTACGAAACTCCATATTATATTAATAATGTACCTGTTATTTTTTTACATCGACAACAGTTGTTAAATCGTTAAACAAAGACCCACCTCTAAGTTATGGTCTTCTGATAACCCCCAAATACCTTTAAAATCGTAAAAATAAATCAACATGGACTTCTCTTGTGACTTCTGGAAACACAACTTTTTCGGTTTTGGATAGCCGGAGAACTTCATACTTGAAGCACCCAGTTTCATCATCGTTTACAATCGATTCCAGGAATGTGCAGTGCAGTCTGGCCCGTTTAACTCTATAACTTGAGAATCCGTGCGTCGATTCTAATAATGGCCATTTCGTTTTGGAGAGATATTAATTAAAAAAGTTCTTTATTTTTCCGACATACTGTGTAAGTTCTATTTAGCTATATTTTCTTTTATTTAATTCAATAACCAAACGTTTTGCAAATACAGCAGTACGAGTTAATGTCCCAGCTGATGAATCCTTATCTCTTTAAACCTAGAAAACAAATCATACCAGAAATGACCTTTCCGGTGGCTGTCGATGACGGCTGCTGGACCCAGCGGCAGACGGCGACCACCGGACCCCCGTTTTTTTTCTTCTCTTTTCATTTCGAAAGTTAGGTAGTACAGATTTTAATGATGATGACTTTTATAATGACGATAATGCGGACGAATGGGGCAGGCGCCGGCGCATAATTGCCCGCCTGGCATCGTCAGCGGCACCGTAGAAAGATCGAGGCACTTTTGATGCCGACCGACGCAGTGAATTAGCGGAAAACCTTTCAATGGGAATCGACGATCGATATTTATCTAATCTACCTAAGCTGCCGTGAAAGAACACTGCGAAGAAGCTGTAAATTAGTGTGGAATCGATTTGGTATAGAGAGTTAATAACGCCAAATATTGGTAAAGTTTGTTGAAAATTACTTCTGAGGGTATCACCGTTAAAATTTGTGATACTTTATAATTGGTTTATATAAGAGATTCAGATATCATCCAACAAGGGACTCAACAGATAAATGCCGGGCAACTTTAAAAACAACCAATTCTATTTTCAAGAAATTTTTAATATTTCGTAATTTTTTTTTACAAATTTCAAGAAATACATCATATATATATATTGTAATTTTTCGGGACCGTTTATTATTATAATTTTTTGGGATTTTCGATCACTTATTCTTAGACTTTCTAACCGTTCTCAAAATCTAATCGAATTGAGCAATTAATTTCCCAAACTTTTTTAAAATTAAATATATTTCCCAATTCTCAATTCAGTATGGAAAATATTGAATAAGATAGCAAACTGGATCATCTGAACCAATTTTTTATGAAATTTACACTGAGAATTTTTGAAATTGGGACCTAAAAGAATTCGGTTATTGACTTTCTTTATAAAAATTCAATATATATATATATATATATATATATATATATATATATATATATATATATATATATATATATATATATATATATATATATATATATATCTATATATATATGCTTTAAAGCGTGAGGATGGTACAGTGTGCAGGACGCGTACCCAAATGTTAGAGATTGTCAGAAGGTTTTATTCCCAGTTATATGAAGATCAGAGCCAGTCAGGGACAGCAATACCCACCGAAGAACAATATATAATGTCAGATATCCTAGTGGAGGAAGTAACAAATGCTATAGAATTGATGAAGAACGGCAAGGCTCCAGGAAAGGATAGTGTAACTGTCGAAATGCTAAAAGCTGGTGGTCGGACGTTACATAAAACACTGGCAAAATTATACTCAAAATGCCTCAAAGAACAAAAAGTACCAGACTTATGGAAAAATGCAGAAGTGATCCTTTTACATAAAAAAGGAGCACAGGAAGATTTAAAGAACTACCGTCCAATAAGCCTCCTATCAGTGATGTACAAAGTTTTCACTAAGATAATTTCTAAAAGAATATTAAACAAACGCACAACCAAGAGAACAAGCAGGATTCAGAAGTGGATTCAGTACAATGGATCACATCCAGGTTGTACAGCAGGTCATAGAAAGGCACAACGAATACACCATGCCACTGTGCTTGGCTTTTATCGATTACGAAAAAGCATTTGATTCCATCTCAAAGCATGCGATAATGGATGCACTGCTTAACCAAGGTGTAGAGAGAGCCTATGTAAACCTATTAGAATCGATATATGATGGAGCTACAACCACAATTCACCTTGATGATCTTGAAATGAGAATTAATATAGAACGAGGTGTACGGCAGGGTGAAGCAATAAAGCCTATTCTTTTCTCGGCTGGCCTTGAAGAAGTATTCCGGAAACTGGATTGGGAACAGGATGGTGCAAAAATCAAACTTGGTGCAAACTTAAACCATCTTAGATTTGCAGATGATATTATTCTCATTTCACAAGACCCAGAGGAGCTGCAAAGACGCATACAAGAACTGCAAAGGGCTGGCGAACCATTTGGCTTGAAAATAAACCTGAGAAAGAGTCAGGTTATGTTCAATAACTTCGCTCAGGACAGAAGAATTTCAGTTCTAGGAAGGGATTTAGAGATTGTGGACAGCTTTATATATCTTGGGCAGAGGATTTCCATGGAGGGGAATACATAGTGTTTAAGAGCAGATTCCCACTTTGCCTGAAAAGAAAAGTATTCGATCAGTGCGTTCTACCCGTTATGACATACGGAAGTGAAACCTGGACACTCACATCGCAATCAATTCAAAAACTTCGGGTGGCACAGAGGGGAATGGAAAGATGTATGCTTGGCATTACAAGACGAGACAGAAAGTCCTGTGCATGGATCAGGGAACAAACAAAAGTCTGTGGCATCATTGGAAGAGTAAAACAGTTGAAATTGAGATGGGCAGGCCATATAGCGAGGCGATGGGACGACAGATGGACCAAGGCAATCCTGGAGTGGCCTTCATCCTGCAGTGGATCGATACGGGCTGATGATGATGATGATGATGATGATGATGATGATGATGATGATGATGATGATATATAGATATATATATATATATATATATATATATATATATATATATATATATATATATATATATATATATATATCGGCACAACACCCGTTTCCCCTTCCCGCTTCGCCCCGCATTTTATTCGGTTTACGACATGCTCGGACATGTTTCGCGTGGATTCGACTCACGTTTACAAATTGTTTTGTTTATTATATCATTTTAAAAGTAAGTCATCTAAACGAAGTAAAACTGAATCTTCTGCACCAAATAAAAGAAAAACATTAACTTTGTAATGCAAACTAAACATTATTAAGGATTTCGATAAAAACAATGCTGAAATTATGGGGGGATAATCAAGTAAGAGTGAAACACTATCTTGTTGATCAGAACATGGTCTGCTCTCACGCGAAACTGATATTTGAAAGATTAAAAGGAAAATCGGGGGGTGACAAAAGTCGCTCTAACTGGCTTAGCATCGTATAAAGTGGAAAGGCGGCAAGTGCTGACAAAAGAGGCTGTGTCTTTTATATAGAGAAACTCAAGGCTATGATAGAAGAAGGTGGATGATAATGGATTGTTCTGGAAGAAGATGCCTAAAAGAACTTTTATCCCTTGTAAAGGAAAAACCTTTCCCGATTTTAAAGCTTCAAAGATCGATTGGCACTGATGATTGGTGGGAATGCAGCTGGTGACTATAAGATAAAACCTTTCTCAGTTTATAGCTCGAAAAATCCAAGAGCTTTAAAAATAAATTTAAAGTTGCTCTGCCCGTAATTTGGAAATCAAATTTTAAAGCTTGGGAATTGGTTTGATCATCACTTCCCGAAATCGAACATTATTGCCAATCAAAACAAATCGCGTTTAAGGTGATGTTATTAATCGACAATGCACCAGGCCATCCTCCTGTTACTCTCACTAATTTAAACCCACGTGCGAAAGTTGAATTTTTCAACTGTTGAAACAAATACAACTAGCTTGCTTCATTCAACCGATGGACCAGAGTGTCATCAAAATATTTGTAGCTTATTACACGAGACGATCATTTGCACATCTTCATGAAACTATGAAGCAAAACAATGAGTTTTCTGTTATAGACTTTTGGAAATAATTTAATGTTTTAGTTTTGGTGAACATTATTGGAAAATCTGAAAATGAAATTTCACAAAAAACTTTAAATGGCGTTTGGAAAAGCCTGATCAAATTGATCATTTTATTGAAGACGCTAGACAAATAAATTTAGATGTGAATGGTGAGGACGCACAAGAACTACTAGATTCACAAAACCAGAGGCTGAAAGTAGCTTGAAGAACTTGATTATTTTAGCCCAGTTAAATATGAAGGTCAAATAATGGTTGCAAACCTGACGGAAGCCCTCAGTTCAATTAAACAAAGGTTAAACATTTTAGAAAACATAAACTCCAATGAAGAGCGCGTTTCAGTTACAAAACATGGAGTAAAACATTATTAACGTGCAATGAAGAAATTTTGTTTCAGAAAACAAAAAAACTTTTACTCGTCAGACGACTTTATTTGACTTTATGAAGCCCTCTACATCAAGAATAATGTCGGTTTATGTTTCTGCATTGAAATAATATTATAACTTGTTTAATTATCTAAGATTTGAATACACATTTTTCTTCTAAATTATCGTTGCCCTTGGTCCCAGTTATGCAAAATTTGTATGCATTTATATATGAAATTGTAACTCGACTTACGCGGTTGTCGTTCGCTTCCGCCTATCGCCTATCGCGTATTTGAAAATAAAATATAATATTTATATAGTCATTTATTCCATACGCTTCATCATGAATTTGTTTTGTTTTATTACAAAAAAAAACTTACACATTACCTCGTTTAATGTTAAAGTTGAAATTATTTCTTTCATCTTAATTTTCTTTATCGAAAATATTTCTTTCACATCTTTAATTAAATCCTTTACATAATTTTACTTTTTAAACGATTCATGTCACACAGAAAAGCACATGATTAATTATTTTATTAAATTAACTCTTCAAAATGTCTACTACCCCATTCGTCGTCGTGAAAGAAACATTGTTGGTTCATAAAATATCGAACAAAAATTTGGATTCCTTTGGTTTTAACCAATAAACTATTCACAATATTTCAGCTTGTGTGAAAGATCACCGGATAAAAGGGTTTGCGTCATTTGTACATGACAACGGTAGATTAATTGACTTTTTAGTGATCTATGTACAATCCAATGGGAAATTTCAACTTGTTGAGCAACATTTCGGGTACTTGTGGTAGTACTTTTCAATAAAATCTAAAATTTGTTCTTCAGCTTTAGGATGGATTTCTGGCTGACATTTTGGAAATTTTGGAACCACACTACATGTATCCAAAAGTCTGAGAAACTTGGAAAAATGTCTGCCGATCTGGAAGCGCCGTGCCGTATGGTTTACGGCGTTTACGTTTATTATAACTTTGTTATAATATATAGTCTGGAGTATGATTGCCCATAAATACGATTAGCTCCTTGAAAATTTTGGAGAGATTTCCCGTAAATGAGAAGCATATCGTGTTATTCGCGTAAAATATATTTTTGGATTATAAATCGAACTTAAATGTAGGCACTGAAACACTGATATAATTTTTGTCGCAATTTTGAAATAACTCTCTTTAATGTCTGAATGATTCTGGCGTGTTCATATATTTTTTTTCCTTTATTTGGGTTTTCACCACTATCTAAAACTCAAAAAATATCAAAAATACCTGTTCTTATTTAAAGAAAGAATCACTGGGTAAAAACAAAAAACCAAACGGAGACAAATTTCTCAGTGATTCTTTTTTTTGTAATAAATTTACCTAACGAACAAAATTTTAAAGATATAAAAATGTTATAAAAAATGTTACAAACTTTTAACGTTAACGTTTCGGACGGTACTCTCCCCCCGTTTTCAAAACTAAACTAAAAAATAAATTATATTAATTTGTAATATATAAAGTAATGAGTGGAAGTAAATATATTTTCTTGTATATGTCAACGATACTTACATTGACAACTTTATTTAGATTGACAACATTTATATTTACATTGACAACAATATTTAGATAGTGGCGAAAAACCCAAATAAAGGAAATATATATATATATATATATATATATATATATATATATATATATATATATATATATATATATATATATATATATATATATATATATATATATAACTCTCTTTGTCGCGGAAATATTGGACATTGTTACATCCTTCAAGGATGATGTACGGTATGATCCTTAATTTAAAAAAAAATGTTATTACAGTGTTCATTGGTTTATTTGCAGTTTGTAAAAGTGTAAAGTGTTAGGGTTAGAGGCGCATCAGCAACTACGCTATTTAGCGACTGAACCTACAGATTAACGTGGGTTCCGAACCACGGTCATCAGCTTCCGACAAACCCAGGTCACCCCCCTCGGGCTATAAACCCTTGGTTATGTGCCTACCTCTCAGAAGGCATCCGGCCTTACCCAGCCTTTAACTGGCGTGACTGAGGGGTCGTATTTTCGGTCGGTACATAGTCGGATTTTACACTATTGCCTAGAAACAATCACAAACATTTAGGAAAGCTAAACGGATAGAAGAAAGAAAAATAACCATCCGAGCGCTGGAATCGGCCTATTTGCGGTCGGCCTATTTGCAGTTTATTGGTTAGATAATAACAAATTAATTGCCAAATCGGGTTTTTCACATATTTGCCTAAAATGTTTATTCTTTTCAAATCTTTTCGACTGGTGATTTCGTAACTTTACATTTTTTTTACTCTCACGAACTAGGTTTTGGATTCTTGTTGTACGGAACTTTTTTCTTAAAAATGATGTGAAGAATCATGATGGAAGAAGAAGTTGATTAAATTTACGAAAGGACTTTCCTTTACATCCGGTATATATTAACGGATGTTGTTGAAAGCTCAAAAACATTTTCAGCTTTCAGGGCCTCAATATTTTCGTAGCAGGCCTCCTCGTCTAAAATATTCCAGATGGTCCGAACTTTCTGATGGCCAATCTTTAGCAACGATTAAGTCAGACAAAATGGACTCCAGTCAACGCTGTGTGGGTTATATTTTGTGGCCTGGCGCTGAATCTTACCAGATCTAATGTTCTTGCAAACAAAGCATTATTAAACGGCTTTACTACCTTCTTCACCACATCGTTTTAGTAGTTTCTTACACACATTTTGGCCCTTTTGCTCGCAAAAATGCAGTTAAGTGACACCGTTATAAAACATTCCTCACCAAACTATCACTGAAGCTGGATGATATGCTCATGAATATATTATGCTGGATGATACGCTGGAATATATATTGCTGGATGATACGCTCCTAACGCTCCTAATGGTCTCCTTCAGGGCCTCAATATTTTCGTAGCAGGCCTCCTCGTCTAAAATATTCCAGATGGTCCGAACTTTCTGATGGCCAATCTTTAGCAACGATTAAGTCAGACAAAATGGACTCCAGTCAACGCTGTGTGGGTTATATTTTGTGGCCTGGCGCTGAATCTTACCAGATCTAATGTTCTTGCAAACAAAGCATTATTAAACGGCTTTACTACCTTCTTCACCACATCGTTTTAGTAGTTTCTTACACACATTTTGGCCCTTTTGCTCGCAAAAATGCAGTTAAGTGACACCGTTATAAAACATTCCTCACCAAACTATCACTGAAGCTGGATGATGATCTTTTTCCACTTTTCCATTTCCCTTCTATAAAAAGGAATTTCCTGTATCCTCTGTTTATCCTTTGACGGATCACTTTCGCTCTCGTAGCTCTTAGGTTACGTAGAGATTTTTTCCTAATTTTTTCAGTGACCGCTTCGACAGCTGTTGGTCTCACCGAAGCCATTTTTTGCTCTGTTGTCGACAGAGGAGATCTCGGTACCATATCAAAGTGCGATAAGCACTTTTCACTGGTTTGAGCAAGTTAGAGTTTTATTGCACTTATATTTTGCTACCATTCTCTTTGGTACCCCACTCCATGTTTACTGCTTGACGTATTGGGATGAACTGATTTGTTTACATCAGTTTATAAATCTAGTTAGCCTAAACTAAATACACGAGTGGGCCTTAAAAACATTCAAGGTTCCTTCACAATTAAGGACATAATTTATGGCATAACAACGAATAATGATAGCGCGCCCAGTGACAGTAAATCAAAAGTAACACTGGAAAAATTGTACTAAGGAAAATCCTCATTCCTGCTTTCCTATTCCTCATTTGCTTCCGACCGAACAGTTGCCATATCGAAAGAATCTGGTCGACTGGTTTTCCGACCACCATGCGCGAACCGCACGCATCCGAAAACATCGTAGAAGGCGTAGCCCCGTTACAAATGGCAACGCTCGCTATTGGCGGCCCCCCATCGCCGACACGCCCCCTCCCATCGACGAGCAAGACACGAGAAGGGGAACCCTTGATTTTCAACTGTTTCCCTTCCGAGAATAGTGAGCTATGCGGTGCCGATAATAGAAGTAGTCATCATCGCAGCGTGCCGTGTGTCAAATTCGATTGTTTTTTGCCTTTTTTTTTGTTCGATTTGTTTCTGATTGTTTATCAGATAACAATAAGCGGTCGCGGATATTGTGTCATTGATGATTGATGATAAGAAAGTGTCAGAATAGTGTTAGCAGACATGTTGACTGATGTTACGCCAGCTGCTGGACACTTCTATGGTGCTCAGATACCAGCAATGACTATGAACGTTAAACCTGCTGTAAGTAAAGCTAAAAAACTTTAATAGTATTATAGGGCTGGATACTCTTCTGTTAGTTTCTCATATTTGTGCCTACAACTCCACAACTTTAGCAAATATGTCGAAAAATAACATATTAGCTTAAAGAATTTATTGTGATTTTATTGCGAAGCAGACCCAATTATACTGTTTATTTTTTTCAAGACCATTTGTCGTTGCTTGTCATATTATTTAGATTTCCCAATTTGGAAAAATCTATGCTGATTACTTACTGAAAACTCTATGTTTTCTTGTATATTCAGGCCTAATCTCAATGTTAGTATATATACAGTACAGTACTTAAACTCATTTTTACTTACTTAAACTTTCTAGGACACTATTAATATCCCAGAATAAATTTGCAGATCATTTAAAAGTCATACATAGTATTAGTCTGAATATAAAGAATTGAGTAATTTTGAAATATTATTCTTTACTGATTGACAACTTTCTGGCATGGAGTCGATTAGATATTGGACAGGTATTGGAAACCAAGCTACTGAATTTATTGTCACAATGTTTTCTTGTTTGTTATAAATCACCAGCAAGACGTCGTTTTAACTCGTTCCAAAGGGATTCCAATGGAATTTCAATCTCTCTCTGAATGCTAATCTGCTTCAATCCGTCCATATAATTTGAATAATTGTCTTGTTGGTGGGCCCACCGTACAGGCATATTCTCTTCAGCGTAATATAGCATAACTGTCTCTAAAATTCCTAGTAAATTTCATTTGCCATATTTTCTGTTATCCAAAATATTGGACCTACTCCGTTATATGAAAAGCACCCCCATACATTGATGCTTCACTGTACCCGAAGTGCTACGTGGATTAAATTCTTCATTAACACATCTTCTTTCAGTCAATTTACTAACAGGACGAAATAAATTAATTTTGGTTTCATCACTAAAAAGAATATTTTCCCAATTATGTTGCATATCTCCCCTATGTTCTGTCTACTTAAAAACGGAACTTTCCTGGTCTTACTTATTCATCCCATCTTATTTGTGATTTTCTTATTTTATTATTACTCTGCACACTCGTTTTATTCGCTTAGCGTGTCTATTCTTGAATTGTTTATGTCGTGGAGGTGTCCTAACCAATCAAGCTGTCTTTTTTCAGTTATTTTTTCTATCGGTTTTATGTTTCTTTGGTTTAATACCCTCTCATCTTGTGATTTCTTAGTTTTTTTCTAAGAAGTCTCATTTCTATGGCCGTAATTTAGCTTTCCTTTCTGTTTAACATCGTTTATGATTCGCTGCTATATATATATTTTGTATTATTTTATAAAATTCTTTTATAAATATTTTATTTTTCTTTAAAAATATGTTCTTATAGCCTGGTGGATTTTTGCTTTTTTCTCTAATATTTCATTCTTTATTTTCCTACTTTATTTTATTATTGTACTCAGATAGTTAAATTTATAAAATTGTTCTAATAGTTTCCCGTCTAAGAGCATCCTGTTGAATCCTTCCTGTACTGCTATCACCGTAGTTTTTGATTTCTCTTTATTAATTTAAATAATTAATTTTAACTTTGTTATAATATATATTCTGGCTTCGCTATTAATGCTATATCAGCTGAATCCAAAATTTCTTACAAAGTCACTTGTTTCAATTTTCAGTTTCCAATTATTGTTGTTCTGCATTTTTATATAATTTTTTTATGACACAGTCAATAATTACCGAAAATAATAAAGGTTTGGGTACACATACAAGCTTTAGAACAATTTTTAATTCGAATTCCTTCGATTCCTCGTTCTGTGTTCTTACTTTATTCTTATTATGTTTGTATAACGCTTTTATAATTTCAATCATGCCTCTCTCTACATCTTTTCTTGTTAACTATTCTATAGTACTTGTCTATCGACTTTATTGAAATTTTTTCTAAGTCTATGAAGCAGATATATATTTTCTGACCTTCCTTCATTAATTGTTCCTTTAGTTATCTAACTACTACCCTCTAATTGTTGCTCTAAAGGAAGTTACACTTTCTTTCGGGTGTCAATCCGTTCGTTTAAGGAATTTTCACATTCTCGACCTCTTGAATTTTCACATTCTGAACAGCTCAGTTCGAAGCTGTCTACCAAGAGAGCAAAGACTCGAAAATGCCTCGAAGACTCGAAAATGTGAAAATTCTTTCAACGAACAGATCGACACCTGGAAGAAAAATTGTAACATTTATTAGCAAATGAACATATATATAGATCGAACTGTCTACCTTGAGAGAGAAATGACGTCAGTAAAGAAAAATTTCTCATATGAAAAAACTTCATATAAATTTGTTACTTCAGCATGAGCAATCAGCATGAAAAAAACGATAAATTACAACAGGTTTTTGTTTCTTATTTTATATACTCTTCTTTAATGCAGATATTATTTTAGTTGTGTCAACGATCTTTCATATGCTTCAGTAAAAATGTAGTTCTTAAACAATATTATGTTTGTTGATGATTTTTTCCTCATTCAATTTAAATTGCTTTATTTTCACCTGCTATATCAATTAGCTTAAAGATAATGCGTCTCATCACTATATACGATCTAGAAAAATGTAACGAATAATTATCATATCAAGAAAATTGCAGCTATCAATATGACAGATGATGAAGCATGAATTTATATTCTGCCATCGTTCTCAATCTCGAGTCTCTCGTTCCAAATCTCGAGAATCTCGTTTCCATTCACGATGACTCTTTTTTGTGGTCATTGAATTTAATCACTTATTAAAACATGACGGTGTTTTCAATTTACTGCACCCAAAATGTAAAAAAACACGAAACAGACTCATAAAATCATTTGATATATTACTATACAAAAAAAACAAGGTTAGTTTTTAAATAATATACAAAATATTTATTTTTTCCCTATATTTATTGTGTCTCCTTTAAAGTCATTCCCTTTTACTGCAATATAATTATTCCAACAATTTTTTAAGTCCTAAAAATAGTTTTTATATTTGACTTCTGGGGTTTCCTTCAAAGGTCCAGCGAACTCTCTTGGCTGGAATGGCTTTAATGGACTCAAAACGGTGCTCACGAAGTGGTTTCTTCAGTCGATAGAACAGAAAAAAGTCACTCGGTATCATATCTGGTGAATATGATGCTTGGGGAATGGGGTTTGTTTGATTGTTGATTGATGATGAGAAAAACTGACGTGTAATTATTGCATTGTGCTATGATGTAGTATAGTGATTCAAAAACCATGACTTCTTTTGCCACAAATCTGAATGCTTCTTTTGAGTGGGCTCTAATACTTAATAGGCGATAACTGATTTTGGATGTTATCATTATTGTTATCTTTTAAGTTCATCTTCAACTGCCTGAACTGTAGCTTTAACGATGTAATACTTTCGTAATATATTTTAAGCATCAGTACAAGAAATTTCTTCTTTTTACAAAATTTAATGTACATTATTTGTTCGATAAATTTATCGATTAAAAAAAAATCAAATACAAATTGTCAGCCAGTGTTCATCCATCGCAAAATAAAGGCCTCTTCAACATGCTTTCAACTCCCGCGGTCCTGAACTTTCCTCCGCCATTCCGGTCCAATATATTTAGTGGATGACATTAGCAGTACATCGTATATTTGGTTTACTTCGCGGATATTTGCCATCAAGATATATCCACTGCAGAATTGCTTTGGTCCACCTATCATCACATCGTCTCGCTACATGAGCTACCCACCTCCATTTCAATTCCTTTACTATTCGAATAATGTCATATACTTTCGTTTGTTCTCTAAAACATATGGAGAGTTTTCTGACAAAAGATTGGCAAAATTATACTCAAAATGACTCAAAGAACAAAAAGTACCTGACTTATGGAACAATGCAGAACTGATAATTTTACTTAAAAAGGGAGCACAGGAAGATTTAAAGAACTACCGTCCAATAAGCCTCCTATCAGTAATGTACAAAGTTTTCACTAAGATAATTTCTAAAAGAATATTAAAAAAACTGAATGACGCACAACTAAAATAACAAGCAGGATTCAGTACATTGAAGCACATCCAGATTGTACAGCAGGTCATAGAAAGGCACAACGAATACACCATGCCACTGTGCTTGGCTTTTATCGACTACGAAAAAGCATTTGACTCCATCTCAAAGCATGCTATAATGGATGCACTGCTTAGCCAGGGGGTAGACAAGGCATATGTAAACCAACTAGGATCGATATATGATGGAGCTATAGCGACAATTCACTTTGATGATCTTGAAGTGGGAATTAATGTAGAACGAGGTGTAAGAGAGGGTGACGCAATATCATCTATTCTTTTCTCGGCTTGCCTTGAAGAAGTATTTCGTAAACTGGATTGGGAACAGGATGGTGTAAAGATCAATGATTAAAACGTAAACCATCTTAAATTTGTAGATGATATCGTTTTCCTTTCACAAGACCCAGAAGAGCTGTAAAGGCGCATACAAGAGCTGCAAAGGGCTGACGAACCATTTGGCTTAAAAATAAACCTGAAAAAGAGTCAGGCTATGTTAAATAAATTTACTGACGACATGACAATTTCAGTTTTAGGAAGGGATTTGTAAATTGTGGACCACTTTATATATCTTGGACAGAGGATTTCAATGGAGGGGGATACCACCCGGGAGGAAGAAGGGCGTGTTAAATGTGACTGGCAGGCATTTGGCAGGCTCAACATAGTATTTAAGAGCAGACTCCCACTTTGCCTGAAAAGAAAAGTCTTCGATCAGTGCGTCCTACCCGACATACGGTTAAGACGCATGACATAAATGAAACCTGGACACTCACAACGCAATCAATTCAAAATTTTCGGGTAGCACAAAGAGGAACGGAAAGATGTATGCTTGGCATTACAAGACGAGACAGAAATCCCTGTGTATAGATCAGGGAATAAACGAAAGTGTGTGACATCATTGGAAGAGTGAATGAAATGAAATGGAGATGGTCAGGCCATATAGCGAAGCGATGGGATGACAGATAGACCAGGGCAATCCTGGAGTGGATACCGCTTGATCCCAAACGTCCGCGAAAAAGACGGAAAACTCGATGAACTGATGACATCGTCAAGTATATGGGACCCGAGTGGCAGAAGAAAGCACAGGACCGTGAAAGTTGGAAGCATGCTGAAGAGGCCTTTATCCTGAAGTGGATCGACACGCTCTAATAATGATGATGAATATATATATATATATATATATATATATATATATATATATATATATATATATATATATATATATATATGGAAAAACATGTATTGGTTTTTTTCCGGGAGTACATCCGGTTGTCGGGTTAGTTCCTGTCGGGAGCTTGCAGACGTTTCGCCAAAATATCATTTGGCATCTTCGGTGCTTACTGTCGCGAGGTTCGTGACTGTCTCACAGTCATATATATATATATATATATATATATATATATATATATATATATATATATATATATATATATATATATATATATATATATACATATATATATATATATATATATATATATATATATATATATATATATATATATATATATATATACATATATATATATATATATATATATATATATATATATATATATATATATATATATATATATATATATATAAGGCCAACTTTTTATTTGAAATGAGAGATTAGGAAAGAGGAGATTAGGAAATAACTTGACTAAGAAAAATTCATAAATAATGTCTTCCAGTATTGCCAGATTTCTTTTGTAGATACTAAAACAATCTTTTTTAAATGGCAACACCGTATTTTTTTAACATAATTTGACAAATCTTAAAATTCGAAATAAAAAATGTTATGTCACATTTGTTTATTAGAGCAGCCGTTTTAGCTTAGCCGTTTAGCAGCCATCAATTATTATTCAACAATAGAACTTGTTTTGCTAAAAGAAAGTAGTTTAAAATAACAATACAAAATAACTTTTATAAACCAATGATTATTTTTTTAATAAATGTTCAAACTGGTGCCCTCCTTGTAATCTACAATAATGAACTGGTTTAGCAACATTATTACTAACATTTTCCAACATATTGGGCATAATGTTATTCATTTCTCGCCGAATTGATTGTTTCACTTCATCAACAGCGTTAGGAGCGTTCATGTATAATTTGGTTTTTAAGAAACCCGACAAGAAAAAGTCTAATGGTGTGACGTCAGGCGACTTAGCAGGCCACCCAACTGAACCCCCTCTTCCTAATCATCTTTCTGGCAACAGTTCACGAAGATAGGCACTCACATTTCTCGTAAACTTACTCACTTTCTGCTAACGATAGTTCATCAATAAACAACCCAAGTTCGTTTCTCAATAACTCTAAATAACGTTCACCATTTAAGTTTTGTATGACGATAGGTCCGATTACATTTTTATTGTAGATTCCACACAATACGTTAACTCTTGGATTATTTTATCTTCTTCTTTGTTCCGTCCAACAGGGATTACTGTCAGAAAAATATTTGTAATTTTGTCTATTGGCCATGCCATTCAAATAAAAGTCGTCGCTATAAAAAAATGTGCTTCTCGAAACTGGGTTGCTGACGCTTCTTATCCAAAAACCATCAGGAAAATCCCAATTTTTTATAAGAATTATCACGCAATTTTTGTACGCTTCTCATTTTGTAAGAATGATAAATGTTCCTCTGTAAAGTGGTCCACACCCTTGACTGAGAACAACCTCTTAGGCATGGATTTTCCACATTACAAAGAAGAATATTTTCTTCAGTAACAACATTTTTGTGCCTTTTGCGGATTCTTGGGCACACAATCAGTTGTTTTTAGTTTTACTAAGTTATTTTTTAAAAACTCCGGATTTGGAAGAGACTTATCGGGATGTCTTGCGCGGAATTTAGCGCGCACATCGCGTAGCCTTAAGCTCCCCTTTTTGATTAAATAATTGATTCATCTTAGAATCTCGATTAAAATGTTATTTTTATACACATTCAAATTCAACAGCTTTCAAATAACACAATGACAGCACAATAATGAAGTGTCCTTTCAAACAACACAATTTTTATTTAATTTCCAAGGCCTTTTATTGCTATGTTAGCTTCTTTTAGTTCCTGTCGACTGCAGATTATTTTAGTTGTTTTTGATAATTGTTCTAAAAAGTCTACTCCAGTAAAGAAATGCGACAGAACAGTTTTTATTTCGAATTTTAAGATTTGTTAAATTATGTTAAAAAAAACAATGTTGCCATTTAAAAAAAATGTTTTATTAGCTACTGAAGAACTTTGGCAACATCGGAAAACATTATTTGTATATTTTTATTAGTCAAGTTATTTCTTACAACTTTACATTTGAAAGTACTAGTTAAATACCAGGATCTTTATCAAACTTCTGGAATTAATAATTGCAATTAATAAAAATATATGAATTAGAAGAATAAATGTTGGTGAAAAACAACCAGACTAAACAACTAAGTAGTATTTATTATTTAAGTAATTTTTCGTTCAATATTCTATTAGATTCAGTTGATCTTCGATCAATCTATTACTAACAGAATGATTATCGTTCTATTAATTTTAATAAACTCCTTTAATAATACCCTATTTATTTAATAATGTCATGTTACGAAAACGTTAGAACTGAAACAGTCGACTATGTAAAGAAAAATATTATTTTACTCGAGTAGAATGAATATCTTTATTCGATAAAATAATGGGGAGATAATGAGCAAGTAATTCTCCCTAATTTTCAGAGATAAAAAAGTTGTTTTCCATAGATTTGTTTGGAATGGAATCAGTAATACACTTGCTGTTAATGATGAATTTAATTTCTATATTCTATTTGAAAATATGATTTGGATACGTGACTCATCGATTGATTCATCGATTTATAAATCTGATCATTTGATATATACTAAAGTCAGAGAGATTTACTACAAAACACCAAATCGCATGTTTTTAATTTCTCGACGCGCGTTTCGTCCGCATTCGTCCCAAAACAACAGGCGACCATTTGCTTCGAAGTGCTTCTTGCGCGAACACCTTTTGTTGGGTTTATTTCATTTTGAAAGACCCATACAGTTGACTTGTGACCTATTATTTTCTCTTTTCAAACAAAATAAAAAATATATAGATCATAGCGACGGCAGCTGTTCGCCGGGAGCACCGGGAAGAAGGTCCAGGACAGAATGAAGCCACGACAAAAGTTGGGCGCCACCCGGTTACTTCATATATCGGAAAAGACCCTAGAACCAGGGGTCTATCTTAAATAAAACGGTTTACTAGAATTTTACACATTTTACACACACACACACACACACACACACACATATGTATATATATATATATATATATATATATATATATATATATATATATATATATATATATATATATATATTAAGAGCACACTCAAAAAAGAACGACACAAAGCACACAAAAAAAGGAATAACTTAAACTATCAAACAAAAGACACGGGAAGGTTTAGGGAAGGTGGGGAACTCCAAACCTTACCGTGAAAGAAATCAAAAATCAAATACACAGCTCTGAATTACACCAGCTGGTCTCTATGTCCCTATACTTACAAATTAGAGGTTATTTCCTCTATTCTGGCAATAGTAAAAAGATAAATATATAACGCTAGGGTAACCAAGAATGGTCAGACGGCAAATAGATACAAAATATAAGGTGATAACGTGACCATTATCAGTATAAGAAATTATGGTAAAAATGCATTTGTGAAAAATAAATGGTAACTGCAATCCTTAACAGTACATGAAAATATAATAAAAAAATGTTTATCTGGCCTTATTTCCTGATGTTGTCTATCCTTGCCTATTCGGTACTGGATGTCCAAAAACACTGAGTACGACTGCGGGCAGTCCGGTATCCCTGCGGGGGTCCCGAAATAATCTCGATCTGACCAACCGGTTATTGTGCCATGTGGCCCCAAAAGGGTGTAAGGTTTCCACGATGGTCGGGCTCTGTAATAGCTGGTCGTTCAATGGCCTGATGTCTGTTGATCGGATTCTCTACTGCCGGGTCGTAAAACCCTCTCGGCCGGAAGGGTAAGGCGCGAAAACGTCCGCTCACCTGCAGATTTGGAGTTAGACTGTCTTGCCTTGTCCAAACGATACCGGAGCTCTTTCAGTTAGGAATTTGTCCGAAATAAACCTACCAGTGGTGATCAACAATTTACGAATGCTACCTGTATTTACGAATGTACCTGTACTGTTTACTTTCGAGGTCATATGCATAGATCCAAGATTCGTTACCTGTGTATATCTTATACACGGCTTTTGACGCACCACGATTGCATTTTTTGAGCATTTCTTTGCAACAAATCGCCACGAGCATTTTTTGTACGATTGTCAAATTTTGCGCAATCTAACGCGCACCAATCTTTTTCATAGCTAAATATTCATGTACAATCTTGTGTATGTTACTCACTGTCAATCTCACTATGTTACATAAGGATCTTGCTTTATCATTTCGCGCGCAGTATCGATATTTTCTGGCAAAACAACCGATTTGAACGATCTTTTTTAAATTCATCCGTGAGCGAATGATGGCCACAATTGAATTCTCTAAACCAGTGATATACAGTCGTTTTAGATGATGCTGAAACAACACAAATAGCGTGCGTATGACAAAACGTTCTGAGTACGTATACCGTGAACAATGTCAAAGTTTACGATGTATATGTCGGGCGGTGCCTAGCAATACCATTGTTACCATTTCCGGATACATAAATAGGATCATCTTAAATTCAGTCTGTTTTTTATTTGTCACTTAGTAATTAAGAAGTTTTTTTCGTCCTTGGGCTGTTATATTTCTTAAATTATAAAGTATGGGGAAATTGAAATTATATTTCAATGCTTTCAACAATGATGATACTAAAATGTTTAAATAGCCTAGTTATTCTCCAGATTTGACACCGTATGATTATTTTCTATGGAGCAGAGAGATGTTATTAAAGAGATATTTTATAAGGCTTTATTTTAAAATCCGTTTTAAGAATATTCTTACAACTTCCACATTATAGTTTAGTTTCCTGGAAAAGCCTCGGAAGAGACTTCTCGGAGGAGGTCCTGCTATTCTTGCCCCGATAACTACCAACACGTTAGTTTCACCACTACCTCCCTCGCTCCCTCATTTATGGAATTTTCCCATCGAGGAGTGGATTTGTTACACTATACGTACAAAAGATTCATCAATATTCACAAATCTTTCACATAAAATCTTCTTTTCAACCAACTATAGAATATTTCCATTCAATCTTTTCTTGTTTATCAGCATGTTTTCAAATAACTTTTAATTTTTAATGTCAGGTGTAATATTAGAAAGTTCCACTACGAAACGTCGTGACTATTCACAGAAAGAACGGAGTGACATCCGGAATAATTTTCGAATTTGGTTTTAATGGGGAAGGACTATCAAGATACTTAAAGCCATGAAAACACAAGTACTTAAATAGAAACTTTTCATTATATTGACATATATGTTCGGAAAGGTTTCCGCGGTCTGTAATATTAGAATTACTAGGTTCTCGGGTAGCACCCCGTTTTAGATTTGTAAAATCTCGAACTAAAAAACACTAGAAAAGGTATTTTCTAATTGTGAACTCTGGGGAGTAGGTAGATTGAAGCCTTGGAGTAAATGAACTAAATTCTCTTGATAATGACTTCAAAGTGGAAGCCGAAACTTCGAGATTTTACAAATCTAAAACGCGGTTCTACTCGAGAACCTATACATATATATATATATATATATATATATATATATATATATATATATATATATATATATATATATATATATATATATACAGGGTGTTAGGTAAACATACGGCAAAAATTAAAGGGGTTATTCCTTGACTTATTCTAATAATATTTTATTGTATGATGATTTTTGAAAAACCCCTTTGTTTCGACGATACAGAGTGAACAAAATTTTCGACATTAACAACATTTTATTATGAAAAAGTACATGTAAAGTTACTCTACAATAAATGTTCGAAATGGCTTCCTCCAGCCTTGATTCAATCTTCTCGTTATTGACTGCCGAACTCTTTCAAACACACCAGGGTCGTTTCTAATTGAGTTACACCCAGCAATTATCCGATTTCGCAAATCATCCAAATTCTTCAATGGAGTAGCGTAAACTAATGATTTCAGATATCCCCAGAAGAAATAATCCAGGGGGTTTAAGTCCGGGGATCGAGCAGGCCATGCGTGTAGCTCACTTCGACCAATCCAGCGATATCCGTATGTTGCTGTTAAAAAATCACGAGCAACCAAACTGAAATGTGGTGGTGCACAATCGTGCACAAACCACATTTCATGCCTTGTTGCCAATGGTACATCTTCCAGAAACTCAGGCAGCGTTGCTTCCAAATAGTTGCGATACACCTCGCTAGTAAGTCTTTCTGATAGAAATACCGGTCCAATTAGATAGTCACCTACAATTCCAACCCAAACATTCAACGAGAACTGATGTTGAACACTATCTTCGCATACCTCATGCGGATTTTCATCTGCCCACACATTGTTATTATAAAAATTCCTTATTGCGTTTCTTGCGAAAGTGGCTTCATCGGTGAAAATAATTTGTGTCAGGAATAGGAGGATGCGAAGTAAAGTTTGCAATATCCACTGACATAATGCCATACGTGGAGGAAAATCAACCGGTAGTAGTGCCTGAACACGTGGAATGTGGTATGGATACAACAAATTGTCCTTAAGAATTTTCCAAACTGCCCAGTGACTCACATTCAAAGTATTTGCAATTTTTCGCGTAGAACTACCAGGCTCTTCCGCTATCATGTCCAGCACATTCTGTTCCAATTGTACCGTTCTTACAGTAGTGATCTTCCTGACCCTTCAGTTCGTTTCAATGTGCCTGTTTCACGAAGAGGTCGATGAATGTTTTCGAAGATTTTTCGGTCAGGGACATTACGGGCTGGAAATCGTTCACTGTACAATCGCCTAGCTTGTAATGCATTGCCATGAGCAAGTCCATACATGAAGTGCATGTCAGTCATCTCGGCGTTTGTATACATTATGATAGAGGACTTCACTCAGTATTTAAGACACGTCAAACAGCCAAACGTCACTCAATCTATGTAAACAAATGCGACCAATGAAATCCACTTACTAGATAAAATAGCCGTTTCAAGTGATCGAGATCGAAAAAAAATTTTTTTATTTGATAAACTCATTGACGTATACCCTACTTTTATTTACATTAATGATTTCAACAAATATCGAATATGGTGATCGCAAATTTTGTTCGGCCTGTATCTTCGAAACAAAGGGGTTTTTCAAAAAATCATCATAGGACAAAGTATTCTTAGGATATATATAGGACAAGGAAAATAGGACAAGGAAAATAACCCCTATATATATATATATATATATATATATATATATATATATATATATATATATATATATATATAATATATATATATATATATATATATATATATATATATATATATATATATATATATAAAATATATATATATATATATATATATATATATATATATATATATATATATATATATATATATATATATATATATATATATATATATATATATCTAATAATACTGTCTCTTTTGAGGTTCAGTTAGTAACCCTACAGTCACCGGACAAACAAAAGCGTATCGCCTGTCATATACGTTCACGTCAAACAGGGCACCATACGCACTCTTGATGGATTCGCTCAGCATGAGTGTAGCCAAACAAAATACCGTCACCATGGGAACTGGTCCAGTGCACGGCTTGTTAGCTTTCGGTAAATGATCGAGGTGATGCTCATTTCGAAAGGAAAAAAAGATTTTTTCTGCGCTTTCGGCCTCTGTCTTTATTCCGACAGCTATTTAGGGCGTTACCCGGATGGATTTTGTCCGTGGGGGGTTGAAGTGTGAAGTGGATCTAAGGCCATTTAGATTTGAGGATTAAAAATATGAATTGATGGATGGTGTGGGTTGTTTTTATGTGATAATCCTTTAATACGGTAGATCAAAGTGTCATATCACAACATATTACAGATGTTTGTTAACCAGCTTGTAATTAATTGAATACATTCCTTTTGGACTGGCAGCTAATATTCTTGCAAATAATCTTTCCCCGTACTATTCAAGAGCTAAGAACATATTCTTCACAACACAATTGTTAACAGCTCTTAAGTTTGTACTGTCAAGACTTGTTATTTTAACATAATTTTTAAAATTAAATAATACAATGGTAGAGGAATCCTTATACAGCATCTTTGATATAAAACGGTAAACTCAATGAAATCTATTTTTATTAATATTACTATATCTCGCACATTTTAAAGTACTTAAAATCATTAGATCGTTATTTCTGATAAATAAACTAAAATTTCAATAGTTCTTTGTCGAACAAAACGTATAACTGTAAACGCGCTGCAAATGATTGGATTATGAACACTCCTGATCCGATAAGGAGGCAAAATAAATCTACAAAGCGACTAACTGTCTAGATTACAATCTAAAGTAAACACAGAATTGCCTAAAATAACATTTTCGATGGGGCTCTTTAAAATTTTTCGAGAACTCTTCAACGTTAAGTAGCTTAGGTAGCGCCACTGTCCACACAATAGCTCTTATGTCGCTCTAGTCCGATTTTCGAAGATTTAAATTCGGATTTTTGCCCTTTTTTTTTCGTTGTTGAAAAAGGTCTCGCTGCTTTTGAACATGCAAAGAGAGAGATTTTCGGATATCCTGGGTTTGCACAACGTTGAATGACAATAAAGACCTGTCACAACAGCTTTTATGGTTGCGGAAAGGATTTCTTTTGCGAATAGCCGCATGTTTTGAAAATAATAATCCCAATTGTAAAGAGGAATTTAGGGGTCTGTTAGCGGTATTATATCTATCTATATAAATATATACATATATATATATATATATATATATATATATATATATATATATATATATATATATATATATATATATATATATATATATTATATCTATATAAAATAAACTCAATATATATATATATATATATATATATATATATATATATATATATATATATATATATATATATATATATATAAATAAACTCAATATATATAATCAATAAGATTGCTAATAATGAATATTATTCTAATATAAAAAATAAAAATGTTGGATTTCACTATATCACATGCTCACCAAAGTCAAGTTCCTTTTTTTAACAAAAATATGCCTGCAACTGTCAGTTCAATATATTTAACTGCGGTAGCCGATACTTGATGGAAATTCATTTTAAATAAAAAACCAAGATTAATATCTAAATTTCCACTATATTTAAAATTTGTACGTATGACAATTGTTTCGACACACAGTGTCATTTTCAAATACACACTAAATTAAACTCTTTTCCTTGCTGACTGTTCTGTTAGTTTTCAGACACATGTATTTGGGGAAAACATCTGATTGATAACACTTGTTTAAAAACAAATTATTTTGGGTGCAGATCTTACTTTTTAACTGTAGTTTAAAATAATATAAAGCTAAAATGCTTGTTGAAGCTTCGATAATATATTTAACTGAGGTAGCTGATAGTTGATGGAAATTCATTTTAAATAAAAAACCAAGATTAATATCTAAATTTCCACTATATTTAAAACTTGTACGTATGACAATTGTTTCGACACACAGTGTCTTTTTCAAATACACACTAAATTAAACTCTTTTCCTTGCTGACTGTTCTGTTAGTTTTCAGACACATGTATTTGGGGAAAACATCTGATTGATAACACTTGTTTAAAAACAAATTATTTTGGGTGCAGATCTTACTTTTTAACTGTAGTTTAAAATAATATAAAGCTAAAATGCTTGTTGAAGCTTCGATAATATATTTAACTGAGGTAGCCGATACTTGATGGAAATTCATTTTAAATAAAAAACCAAGATTAATATCTAAATTTCCACTATATTTAAAACTTGTACGTATGACAATTGTTTCGACACACAGTGTCTTTTTCAAATACACACTAAACTTATTAACACTTTAGCGATATCATTAATATATACAAACAAAAACAATGGACCTAAGACAAAACTCTGAGAAACACCCTTGGTAACATTTTTCGATTTTTCAAATATGATTTAATTAATTTTAAAGCATTGCTTCTTATGCCATAGTTAGTTAATTTGGCTATACAATACTTCGTGGTTAACACTATCGAAAGCTTTATCGTGGTTCTTTTAGCATTTAATAAATTGGATATATACGTGATTACCTGAAATATTGCTCTAGTTGTTGATTTTCCTTTTCTGAAGCCATTTTGGTTATCGCTAATCATACCTTTCTAAAAATTCTACCATTCTTCTATAAAATACCTTCTCAATTATTTTATTGACGCTGTTTAGTAACGCTATATATATAAATGTCAACCATTTGTGTCTATGCAATTCTGATACCGTTCTACCCAATTTTTCCGAATAGGCTGTGGTTTATTTCTAATCTGATTGACAACAGCTTTTTTGTAAATAAGAAGCATAGCGTGACATTAGCGTACATGGTAATTTTTATCGCCGGGAATATCAATGAGTCAAAGCAACGTTGGCACTTTAATTTTTTGGCTGATGTATGACTGATGATCCATTTTTATTGTTCTCCAGATATTCGAGGCCATTTTTAGGAAATTAATGGAATTTAAATAAATTAATGGAATTTAATGAATGCAATTTTAGGAAAAATAATGAAGCGTAAAAGCATATTTGACAGTTTAAACAATTGTCAAAAAGTCTATCAAACTTGAGTTAAATGAACTAATACTAAAAGATATTCCTTTACATGGAAAATTTCTTTTTAAATCTGAATGGAGTTCTTTTTAAAGATGTACGAGCGATACTTAAGAGTCAAAATAATCATGAGTTTTTTGTGTTTTCTTAAAACATAAAATAGTTACACAAATTCACAATTTTTATTTTTAATACTAATACAAACTTTATAATTATTAATAAATCATAATTTATTTATAAAAAGTAACGAATTGACCCCGGAATTGATTCCCGGTTCGGGGCTTTCCTCTGCCACTCCGATCAAATATACTTAGCGATGTTATCAGTGCTTTCGGTCTTCTTCGCGAACGTTTGAACGTTGAACGATCAAACGGTATCCACTCCAAGATCGCCTTGGTCCATCTGTCATCCTATCTCCTCGTTATATGGCCTGTTCATCTCCATTTCAATTTTACTCTTCCAATGTGCTACTCGAAGTTTTTGAATTGATTGCACATCGCAATCAATTCAAAACATTCGGTGTGCACGTTTCACGTCCCTATGTCATAACGAACAGGACGCACTGACCGACGATTTAACACGCTATTCCACCTCCCGGGCGGTTTCCCCCTCGATTGAAATCCACTGCCCAAGATATATAAAGTGATCACAATTTCCAAATCCTTTTCTAAAACTGAAATTCTTCCGACTTCAACAAATTTATTGAACATAACATGACTCTTTTTCCGATTTATTTTTCAGCCAGATAGATCACCAGCCCTTTGCAGCTCTTATATGCGACTTTGCAGCTCCTCCGGGTGTTGTGAAAGGAGAACGATATCATCTGCAAATCTAAGATGGTTTATGTTTGCACCATTGATCTTTACACCATCCTGTTCCCAATCCAGATTATGGAATACTTCTTTAAGGCAGGCTGGGGAAATAATAGGGGATATTGCGTCACCCTGCCGTACACCTCTCTCTACATCAATTCCAACTGCAAGATCATCAAGTTGAATTGTCGCTGTAGCTCCACCATATATCCATCCAAATGGGTTTACATATGCTTTATCTACACTCTGGCTAAGTAATGCATCCATTATGGCCTGCTTTGAGACTGAGTAAGATGCTTTTTCGTAATCGATAAAAACCAAGCACACTACTATATTCGTTGTGCGTTTCTACAGCCTGCTGTACAACCTGGATGTGATCCATTGTACTGAATCCATTTTTGAATCCTGCTTGTTCTCTTGGTTGTGCGTCATTCAGTTTTATTAATATTTTTTTAGATATTATCTTAGTGAAAACTTTGTACATTACTGATAGGAGGCTTATTGGACGGTAGTTCGTTAAATCTTCCTGTGCTCCCTTTTTATGTAAAATTATCACTTCTGCATTTTCCATAAGCCAGGTACTTTTTGTTCTTTGTGTCATTTTGAGTATAATACTGCTAGTGCTATATGTAAAGTCTGACCTCCAGCTTTTAGCATTTCGACACTATCCTTTCCTAGAGCCTTGCCATGTTTCATCGATTCTATAGAATTTTTCACTTCCTCCACTAGAATTTCTTTGGCATTTGTTCTTCCGTGGGTATTGTTGTCTTTGATTCGTTCTGATCTTCATATAACTGTAAATAAAATTTTCTGACAACCTTTAATATTTCCGTATGTACCTTGCACACTGTGCCCTCCTCACGCATTAAGGCACAAATTTGCATTTTTTCTTTCTCATGTATATATGTAAATATATATCAGTGTATACTGTGTAATTGTATGAGAATTTTCACGCTACTAGATAGAAAATGTATAATAAAAAAATATGCATTCTAGATACAAAGGCAATTTTTTAAGAAAAACAACTTTTTTAACCTGAACATAAGAAATGTCATATATAGTAATTAAAACAAACAAAACAAACCAAAGTAATGCGGAAAAATATGGAATACATTTCTATAGAAATATTATATTTTACATTCAAATATACCTTAAGAGGTCAATGAAATAGAAAACTGCAAGACGAACGAGACGATCAGAGGGTTATATGAAAGTAAACAGTTAAGAGAATTAAAGTGAATTTTCCGACCTGTATTTCGCGGAAATAGTTGCTTTCAGGATATTTATAAGGATAGAAAACCTATAAGGAAACTTAAAAACTCTAAAGAATCGTTTGTTAAATTTACGAAGTAGTTTTCCTTAGACTCTGTAATTGTTTTTTCTTTCTTGCAAACAAACGCTGTGGTCGACACAACTGATAGAAAAAAGTATATCTTGATAGAAAATTTAACGTCATCTAAACAATAAGAGCTTCCACTTAATTATCTAATTATCTATAAAGCCAGAAGCGGACCTGCTATTTGCATAAAATTGTTTCGCGGAACAGTTCGTATTCGCCGTTCGCTATAATTGAAACAAGTGTCACTACCACACAAAGGACGCCGTCGCCAATATGCTCCTCACTATCTGTCGGTAAAAATGGAAAAATGACCGTTTTTTTTCTGGTTTTGTTATTTTTTGTGCTTTCTGTGACAGTTACGTTGACTGATTGCTTCAGTAAGTGGTTTTTAATTTGATACTAACATTATTTCAGTGTTAGAATGATTAGCTTCACGCGTAGTACTGATAACTTTACATATTACCATTAAAACATTTGTCGTATAAACAATTTTAAACATTTTAGTTATATATATTTTTTAATTTAATGCCAAAGCTCGCTGCCTGCCTGACTATATAATATAAGCTTTACTTCATTGCTTTTATAAAACATATTTGGCATTAATTCGAACAGATTTTCAACTCACTTTCATTAAACTTCTCGATACTCGTTTCAAATTGAATCATCTCCTTAAACCGAATCGTCAGACTATTACATAGTAAAACAGTGTCTCCCAATCTAAATTTATACAAATATTTGGATATATAAGAGTTACAAGAATACAAATAAGGGAGAACAACAAACAAACCAGGAGTTGATGCAGGTTTATGATGCACCGGATATCATAAGAATTGTGAATTTTCAAATATTAAGATGGTTGAGGTTTTTTTGAGAGCACCAAATTCCAAAAAATATCAAGATCGAAAAGATAAGAATTAATGATTAAAAGAAAAAAATTAATACAACATCATGGACTCTCGCCACTCTTATTTAACTGTGTTCTAGAAAAAGAAATACAGGAATGGCGTGTAAAAAAAACAGCCCTGAATATTAACCTGCCCATTAAACTGAGTAGAGAAAACATCAAAATAGATTCTCTGTCGTTTGCTGATGATCCAGCAATTTTAGCTCAATATATATTAACGGCACAAAAACAAATTGAAATCCTAAAAGAAACAGAAGAAAAGGCAGGACTCTAAATTTTCTTTGCAAAGGCACAATACATGACCTATAACAGACTAAGAACACCATTTCTAAAATCAAAATATGGTAACATCAGACGAGTCTCTCAATTTAAAAACAACGGGTTAGAAAAAGCGGCCAATAAGGGTAGATGTAAAAAAATGGAAACTGCATTGAGACTTACACAAAATATTTACGAAAAAATGCATATCTAAAAAACAAACTGTGACATTACAACACAGTTATTAAGCCAGAATGTCTATATTCCCCAAACCCGAACCAATAAATAGCACAACATACCGATTTTTAGAAAATCAAGAAATCAAACAATGCACAGAGATATATATATATATATATATATATATATATATATATATATATATATATATATATATATATATATATATATATATATATATATATATATATAGCGATATGAAAAAAAGAAGACAGAAGTTTTACGGACACATAAAACAAATGAATCCGAGTAAGCTAACGAGACAAATAGTTGAATTTTATGAAAATAGGTGTAGAGCTAAAGTAGAAATAATTAAATGGATTGCTGCAATTAAAGAGGACCTAAGACAATCAGCGCAAAAGCTTCGGGTAGCACAGAGGCGAACTGAAAGTTGTACGCTTGACATTACAAAGTGAGACAGAAAGGTCTGCATATGAATCAGAGAACAAACGAAAGTACGAGACATTATTGGAAGGGTGAAAGAATTGAAAAGTGGAAAAGTGGCGCAGTGGAAGTGGGCAAGTGGTTGGGCGATGCGACGACCGATGAACCAAAGCAATTCTGGAATAGATACCGCTTGATCATAAACGTCCACGAAGAAGAACACCGAAAACACGATGAAAGGATGACATCATCAAGTATATTGGATCGGAATGGCAGAGAAGAGCTCAGGACAGCGCAAATTGGAAGCATGCTGGGAGGCCTTCATCTTGCAGTGGATCCACAGTGGTTGAATAATCCATCGTGCTTTCGGTCTTCTTGGCGAACGTTTGCGATCAAGCGGTATCCACTCCAGGATTACCTTGGTCCATCTGTTATCCCCTCGCCTCGCTATATGGCCTGCCTATCGCCATTTCAGTTGCTTTACTCTTCCAATGATGTCACAGACCTTCGTTTGTTTCCTGATCCATGCGCAGGACTTTTTGTCTCGTGTAGTAATGCCAAGCATACATCTTTATATTCCCCTCTGTGCTACCTGAAGTTTTTGAATTAATTGCGATGTGACTGTCCAGGTTTCATTTCCGTATATCATAACGGGTAGAACGCACTGATCGAAGACTTTCCTTTTCAGGTAAAGTGGGAGTCTGCTCTTAAACACAATGTTGAGCCTGCCAAACGCCAGCCATATTTAACACGCCGTTCCACCTCCCGGGCGGTATTCCCCTCCATTGAAATCCTCTGCCCAAGGTATATAAAGCTGTCCACAATCTCCAAATCCCTTCCTAAAACTGAAATTCTTCTCTCCTGAGCGAAGTTATTGAACATAACCTGACTCTTTTTCAGGTTTATTTTAAAACCAAATAATTCGCCAACCCTTTGCAGTTCTTGTATGCGTCTTTGCAGCTCCTCTGGGTCTTGTGAAAGGAGAACGATATCATCTGCAAATCTAAGATGGTTTAAGTTTGCACCATTAATCTTTACACCATCCTGTTCCCAATCCAGTTTATGGAATACTTCTTCAAGGCCAACCGAGAAAAGCATAGGCTATATTGCGTCACTAAGTCGTACACCTCGTTCTACATTAATTCCCACTTCGAGGTCATCAAGGTTGAATTGCGGCTGTAGCTCCATCATATATCGATCGTAATAGGTTTCCATTTTCTTTATCTACCCCTTAGCTAAGCAGTGCATCCATTATCGCATGCTTTGAGATGGAGTAAAATGCTTTTTCGTAGTCGTTGTGCCTTTCTATGACCTGCTGTACAACCTGGATGTGATCCATTGCAGTGAATCCACTTCTGAATCCTGCTTGTTCTCTTGGTTGTGCGTCATTCAGTTTTTTTAATATTCTTTTAGAAATTATCTTAGTGAAAACTTTGTACATTACTGATAGGAGGCTTATTGGACGGTAGTTCGTTAAATCTTCCTGTGCTCCCTTTTTATGTAAAATTATCACTTCTGCATTTTACCATTAGCCAGGTACTTTTTTTTTAGGCATTTTGAGTATAATTTTGCAAGTGTTTTATGTAACGTCCGACCACCAACTTTTAACATTTCGACAGTTACACTGTCCTTTCCTGAAGCCTTGCCATTTTTCATCGTTTCTAAAGCATTTGTTACTTCCTACACTAGGATATCTGGCATTTGT
Source organism: Cosmopolites sordidus (assembly GCA_031761425.1). Lineage (NCBI taxonomy): Eukaryota > Metazoa > Arthropoda > Insecta > Coleoptera > Curculionidae > Cosmopolites > Cosmopolites sordidus. The sequence goes on from JARFXV010001296.1 coordinate 157,201, forward strand.
TTTTCCGAGGGTATTGTTGTCTTTGATTGGTTCGGATCTCCATATAACTGGGAATAAAATTTTCTGACAACCTCTAACATTTGCGTACGCGCCCTGCATACTGTGCCATCCTCACGCCTTAAGGCATATATTTGCGTTGTTTTATTTCTCAGCTTCTCTATTCAGCTTTTGTTTCTTAGCCTTGTTAATTCCTTTGGTTTCTTACAGGGTTTTTGTGCTAGCTGCATGTTAAATCGGCGCGTGTCCTCTCTAATACGTTTTCTCATAGTTTTGCAGAGCTCAGTGTACTCATCCCTGCCAAAAGGACTACCTGCGTTTCTCATTGCCCGCCGTTTCTTCATTAAATCAATAATCTCACTGAAGATTTTTGTCTGTTTGGCAGCCTTTATTGGCAGTATTTTTGGTTACATTATACAGTCATGGTGTACAAACGTTTCATCGGGTTATATTTGTTTTGTTCTCGAGTATAGAATAATTATAAAAAACATATTTTCTGAAACATTTTGATATTACTGATAGTTCTATAACTACAAAACTGGTATTAAAGATGCAATTAATGAAAACGCCTGTTCTATTTTCGATGGCTTATATATTATTTCTTCACGTCAACCAGGGTAAAAATACAAAACGATCCCGAATAAATTTACATTAGCAGTCATTTTTCCGTTGCGCGTTTCCCGCCTTTTCGCTGTACTGCGCGTTTCGTTAATAAAAAAAAAGGAAACGGGATCAGAAAAAGCCCGAATAGAGAGTAAAGAATTAAAATTAAACCGACTACAAGATTGTCGTCGTCGCATAACTGAACCGGTTAACGATGCTGCTCGTTTCATTTAACTTGCCATCGCGACGCTAAAATTGGACGGACGCGCACTATTTATCGAAATTTATTCGGTACAGGGCACGCCTCCTTGCGTCGTTTCCGAAAAAATCGCCCAGCGTTTTCCGATAGAATCGAATTTTCTTTTGGAAAGTGTCGTTTATTTTCCGGTGAGAGTCGTAAAGATAAACACATGTCAGTCTCATAGATGTTACGATTTTTCGGTCACAATACATAACTAGATATATTTAAGTCTATAATATTATACAAATCACATCAAGAAGTGTCAGGACTGATTGATTAATTAGATTTATTTATTGATTTTTTCCTCTTGTGTTTAACCTGGTGGCCATATTTCTTCAAATAAAATAAACGTCTTTTATGAGGACGTGTTACTATCAGTGGAAATAATTTTTCTTATCATGTTCTCCATCCGCTTTTTATATCTTTAACTAATACTTTAGAAGGTACTGTACCTGTAACTTTATCAGACTAGGACACATTGGAAAAACTAGCTTACATTTTCTCTTTGTTTTTTAATAGTTTTCTTATGGAAAATTCGGTTTTTATTATAAAAGGTGTCCCGTATTTCACGCAAGATTTGAATTTGCTACTATTTGTGCAGTAAAGTGTTGGCAACCAAAAACAAAACAGTTTAGAGTTAGTACAAATGAAGCACTACCCGAAAGAACAACGCGTTTTCATTGTTGAATAATATTTCAAAAAAAATGAAAGTTTGGCTGCTACAGTTGCGCAAATTTCATACAAAATATGGTTGGAATATTGATTTAACTTCGTCAACTGTGAAGAGAGTTATTAAAAAATTCAAGAAGACTGGATCAATCGGGGACGCTAAACACACCGTTATTGGCCGTCCAATAACAAGCCGTTCAAATGATAATATCGAAGCAATGCATGAGAGTGTTGGTGGAAGTGCAGGAGCATCGATTCGGCGTCGTGGACAAGATTTGCAAGTTTCAAGAAGCGCTCTACAGCATATACTCACTAAAGAAATGCGTCTCCATGCTTACAAAGTTCAATTGATACAAGAACTACAGCCTAATGATAATGACCATGTACAGTGAAGAGAGTTTGTTAAATGGATTATTGAATAATAAGTATATGTTGATTGTTGGAGCAAAATCATCCTAGCGATGAAGCTATTTTCACCTTGATAGCTCCGTTAATCGTCAAAATTGCCGCATTTGATGATTGTCGATAAACAAATGTATCCCCAACGTGTCACTGTTTGGTGCGGATTTTAGGCTGGAGGCGTCATTGGATTATACTTTTTCGAAAATGAGGTTGGTCAAGAAGTTACTGTTACTGGTGCTCGATATCGCGACATGATAACCGAGTTCTTTCTGCCTAAATTGGATGATATTAATATGGACGACATGTGGTTTCAACAAGATGGTGCGATTTGCCATATAGTCCATAAAACAATCCAATTTCTGCACGAGACATTTCCTGGTCATATACTCTCTCGTTTCGTTGATCAGAATTGGCTCCCTAGATCATGTGATTTAACACCATTGGATTTCTTTCTATGGGGTTATTTGAAGGCAAAGGTCTATGTCACCAAGCCCACATCTACCTATGCATTGATGGAGACGATTCAACGCTGCTTCAACGAAATTCAGGCGCATTTATGCAAAATGATCATGGAAAATTTCGACAAAAGAGTGTGTATGTGCCAGCAAAGCCGTGGAGGTAATTTGCCCGATGTGCCATTCCATGCATAGCCCTATCCTATGTACTTTATGTTTTAATATAAAAAAATACAATTGAAAAAAAATGTTTCCTATTTAATTCAAATCTTGCGTACATTTTGGGGCACCCTTTAGATCTTGGCAGCGGTTGCAATACATGTTTTGTTTTGCTTTAATCACAATAAGCTTTGAGTTTTTATTATTACTGAACACTTTACGTCGTATTTTAGGTTTGTGAGTCACCTTAAAATATTTTACAATTTGTTTTTTTGTATCTAGTCGAAATTTTTAGATATAATAACAAACAAATTCCATGAACAAAGGATTTGTTGACATTTCCACGCCTAAAAATCCTACTATATGCTTAAAAATTAAAAATCCTGAAATCAGTTACTGAAATCAATTACTAATTACTTGATTGTAGGGGCAAAATGATCTTATACATGAATCTCTTGATCACTTGCAATGATGCTTTAGATATATATATATATATATATATATATATATATATATATATATATATATATATATATATATATATAACGTCGAAATATTTTGGAAGGGATTAAAAAATAAAAAAAAGTTCCTTTAAACATACTCCAAAAATTGCTACTTAAAGAGGCTAGAACCCCTTAACGGGGAACTCTAAAGATGGTTTTTTGACAATATTTTCGAAAAGGTTTATGCTAAAGTCGTGAAATCCGTCAATTCAGGGGCGTCTCCTTGGTAAATGCTACCATAACTTTTTTGTTTATAATATTTTTTAATTTTTTAAGTTTGGTTTGCTATTTAATATTTTAGTCAGGGACATCACAAACAGAGACGTCTCTTTGGTAAATGCTGCTATACATTTTTAGTTGGTAATGTTTTTTAATTTTTTTAATCAAATTATTGAATCGCAAATATTTTTAGGTAAAAAAGGTCCTCTTATTTCATTTCGTTAGGATAGACCGTTTTATAGAAATCTGCCTTTTTCTAAATCGTCGCATGATTACATGGATACCGAAATGCATCTTAATAATTAAGTAGGCGGATGTCACTGTTAGTCTTTATCTTTGACGTTTCGTAAAACTGAACCATTTACGCAATAAAATCAAGATTTTTAATTTTTAACTGAAAAATGGCCCATTATTCCTTCGAAGAAATAGGGAATATGCATTTTATGTACGGGAAGGCGAATATGAACGCGTGTGAAGCTATGGCAGCATTTAAAATGGAGACGCAACTGACTAAAATATTCAATTATTACGTTTTTCCATTCCAACTTATCGAAGTATATCAAGGTTCATGACTTTAGCATAAACCGTTTCGAAAATATTGCGAAAACCCATCTTCAGAGCTCCGCTTTAGGGAGTTCAAGCCCCTTAAGAAGCAATTTTTAGGGTATGTGTATAGGAACTTTTTTTTATGTTTGAATTCCTAGAGCCACCTCCCAAAATATTTCGACGTTATTTTCGGATACCCTATATATATATATATATTATATATATATATATATATATATATATATATATATATATATATATATATATATATAATATATATATATATATTACTATATATATATATATATATATATATATATATATATATATATATATATATATATATATATATATATATATATATATATATATATACACATATACTACAAAGTAAGTAATATGTAAGTAAGTAAAGTAAGAATACTACAAACATAGTAAGTCTTTTTCACCCCCCAAACCCCCACCCCACCAAACAATGTCTTACATTTTTAGCCTTATTTTTCTCTCGATCAATAACGGGAGTTATTTCTCCCCTTTAGGGAGTTCAAGCCCCTTAAGAAGCAATTTTTAGGGTATGTGTATAGGAACTTTTTTTTATGTTTGAATTCCTAGAGCCACCTCCCAAAATATTTCGACGTTATTTTCGGATACCCTATATATATATATATATATATATATATATATATATATATATATATATATATATATATATATATATACATATACTACAAAGTAAGTAATATGTAAGTAAGTAAAGTAAGTATACTACAAACATAGTAAGTCTTTTTCACCCCCCAAACCCCCACCCCACCAAACAATGTCTTACATTTTTAGCCTTATTTTTCTCTCGATCAATAACAAGTAAGCGGTCGGCACATTCAAACTCATTTTCTCGCCTGGCGATTTCGAGGGTCGATTTAGGAGAAAAGAATGAAAAACCTTTGACGAATTGTCAACCCTCGATCAAGAATTATGATTGAACACGACCCGAATGGGTCATGGAATGCAAAACAAACGTGAACAGATGTGCCATAATGCGGTTTATGAATAAGGCATATGTCGGGTTGAACCTGTATTAACGATGGTACGGAAGAAAAACACCGAAAACAAGAAGCTTGATAAAAGTATATCTATATATATATATATATATATATATATATATATATATATATATATATATATATATATATATATATATATATATATATATAAATATATATATTATTATTATTATTCACATATTGGTCGAAAACCTGCTTGATATTCACCAATTTTAGGTTCTAACTGTCCCTGTGCTCTGTCTAGTAGACATTGAGATAGAATCTTGTAACAAACTGGGAGAAGAGATATCCCTCTATAGTTGTTTACATCCGTTCTATCTCCTTTCTTATGTAGTGGATGGATTATAGCATTTTTCCAATCTTCCGGAATCCGTTCGGTTCGCCAAACTTCTTGTAGAATTTTGGTTATTTCCTTGATTGTACCTGGACCAGCGGATTTCAAAAGTTCAGCAGTGATTCCATCTTCACCAGAAGCTTTGTCATTTTTAAGCCGCTTGATTTGCCTAATTATTTCATCTTCATTCGGTGGTAATGAATCTGGGTTTGTTTGTTTAGGGTTTATAATTTGTTTAAGGGCTCAGGACAGTTTAGTATTTGTTCAAAATATTTCGTAAGTTTTTTGCTAATTGTCCGTTTTCCTTTTGGAAGCAAATACTTTGCAGTTGATAGCCTGTTAATTTAGTTATAATTATTTTGTAAAAGTTTCAGGTGTTATTTTTTTGGAAATCTTTTTCTATTTCATTAAGTTATGGTTTATTGCTGTTTTTTGACTGTTCCAATATTTGAATGCTTTGCTTCGGCTTAATACTGCTTGCTCGCAAACTTCATCCCACCACGGATGTTTTCTACGTTTTTGTAAAGGGACCAACTTGAAGGCTGTTTTAATAATATTTTGTTTCAATTCTTGCCAGTTCTGTGCTGGTTGTTTATCAAGCTCTTCTCTAAGGGCTGGTTTTATTTTCGTTGGGTCGAACTTTGGTATTAGCAGTCTCTTTTGAATAAGTTTTAGAGGTTTTAAGCTAAGTTTTATTAATTATATATAAAGTATATATATATATATATAATCTAAACACAAAATAATTTTATTATGTTGAAAAAAAATTATAATACAAAGTAAAATAAAATCGTTTGTTAAATTGGCATAAAAAAATTGATTGTTAACCGTATTAATCTTGAAATCCTAATCATTAATCATTAGGTTAGATTATAAATTAAGTATAAAATATCATTTATTTGGATTTATTTTATTATAAACACAATTTTTATAATAGAAAAAATAAACGATTGGGAAAAAATAAGATTTTTTTAATAGAAAAAAAAGTCGACCCACTTTGGGTTGTGCTACCTTATCCGTAGAATAAATCGAAGTTTGTTTTAGGAAAAGAAAACAAATATTGGCACGTGACCTGGGATTCCCAAAATAAAAATCGGAACTTCTCGGTTCCGGATTTCAACAGCGGAACCTGAGGTTCTGTGCTGTTGATAAAAATGCAAGTATATCACTTTACCGAAGACGAAATGTAACATTTTTAAGTTTTTATAAAATGGAAGGATCGCTATGTGTATTATAATATTGATGGTTTAATGAATAGGCTTAATGTGGAACATGTATCTTCCGTGAGGCCATGGTATTTTGATAGATTTAAGGAAATACAGCCTAAAAGCAGCGATCTATTCATTTAGTCCATTCAGCGAGAATGAATTAAACCTATAACAACTTAGCAACCATACTAAATCGCGTTAAATATGAACAGTATCAGTGGGATATTTGTGGGGATTTAAAAGTGACAGATATACTTTTAGGACTTCAAGGGGGTTTTACAAAATATTACTGTTTTATGTGACTTTCCGTTTTCAGGTGATTTTCGTTTTCAAGAAAAATGAAATGAAAAGGAATTGGCAGCTTGCGAGCGGTTTGTAAGTGTAGTGAAAGAATTTCTGGGCAACAAGAAAGATGAAAACAATAAAAATCTCAAGATGAACTCTTGAAAGTCAATGAAACACTAAGGTGTCGCATGTCTTTAAAAATGCATTTTTTACACTACCATTTGGATTTTTATCCGGAAAATTTGGATGCAGTAAGCGACGAGCAAGAGAGAGGTTTCAACAGTAGATCAAGACAATTGAAGCAAGATACCAGAGGTGCTGGAACCCATTTATGTTACTCGACTATTGCCGGTTTTTTAAAAGAGATGATGCTACAGAACACAAGAGGAGGAGGAATGTCGCTGTGTAAACTCACATAATATATTTTTATTCACATAATCATCAGTAATGTCATTACGTAGACTTAACACGTTTATATATATATATATATATATATATATATATATATATATATATATATATATATATATATATATATATATATATATATATAAATATATATATATATATAAATATATATATATATATATATATATATATATATATATATATATATATATATATATATATATATATATATATATATATATATATATATATATATTCCTTTATTTGGGTTTTTCGCCACTATCTAAAACTCAAAAAATATCAAACATACCTATAATTAAAAGTTTAAATGACAGAGCAAAAACTTGTTTGTACCGACAGTGATACACTACATAAAGAAACAAATCACATAAAAGACATTTTAATAAAAAACGACTACCAAAAATTTTATAAATAAATCGTTTAAAAATATTGATACTAGACAAAACAGACAAGTTATTAATAACAATAATAATAACTCTCAAACAATTAACCTCACAATTCCTTATATTCGCGGTATTTCTGACACAATTAAAAGAGTAGAAAATAAATACAACATAAGAACGACATTTAAAACAAAAAATACTCTTAGATCTCTATTAACAAAGGCTAAACCAAACAATATACAACAAAATACCAAAAATGTGGTTTATAAAATTCCCTGCGAATGTGGCAAATTCTGTATAGGTGAGACATCTAGACCGTTAGATGTTAGAATAAAAGAGATAAAAAACCTTCTTAGAAAGGGCGATTTTAATAAATCTAGAATATGTCAACACGCATGGGAATTGGGTCATAAAATCAATTGGAGTAATTCCAAAACGGTATTAAAAGAATCGGTAACAAAATACAGAAGATTAAAAGAAACCGCTATAATTAATTTAAATAAAAATAACTGTATTGCTATGCCTTCCTTAGATTTAAATTCAATATGATTCCAGATTCTAAAGAATACAATTAAATACATTTAAATATTTGAATACACAATCAGTACAATAAACAATCACACAGTAAACATTACCTATATATATTTCTTGGTTGTAGGATGTCATTATCATGAAAATCTATTGTTGTCAATGTAAGTATCGTTGACATACACAAAAAAATATATTTACTTTCACTTGTTACTTTATATATTACAAATTAATATAATTTATTTTTTAGTTTAGTTTTGAAAACGGGGGGGAGGAACGTTGACGTTAAGTTTGTAAAAATTTTTATAACATTTTTATATCTTTAACATGTTGTTCGTTAGGTAAATTTATCACAAAAAAGAATAACTGAGAAATTTATCTCCGTTTGGTTTTTTGTTTTTACCCAGTGATACTTTCTTTACATAAGAACAGGTATTTTTGATATTTTTTGAGTTTTAGATAGTGGCGAACAACCCAAATAAAGGAGAAAATATATGAACACGGCACAATCATTCAGACACTACATATTATATTGTAAACATATGCCGCCGATTTTTTTCCCCACCACCGACGCCCTTCAATAAAACAACTGTACGAGTTACAGTAATTAGGTTATCATTTTCGGATTTAGAACTATAAAATACTCCATGTACTCTTATTTACATCAATATTACCTCAAAATAGTTTAAATTTGTTGACCTGTGAAATATTCGTTATATTCATTATATTATATTTTTGACGGCGGCCGAACCTGAGGCGATGGTATGATGGTAGACCAGCTGCGACAGTAGGGGTTCACCTTTCCTTACGATATGAACGTTTACAATTTGTATTTGTTTTCCAAATAAAAATTGTAATCCAAACACCCAGTGTGCATATTTGAATAACGCTGAAGATATACTTACTAAATATCATATCTTGTACACAAAAACTGATGCGGTTGTTTTTGTTTATTATGTTTCTGTTTATATTTGCGAAACATGTGCCAAAGAAAAGGTTTTTATCATATTGTAAGGTATTTTTCGTATGTTACTAGGCTAACAGGTACTCTTGTGCAGCGGCGGTTCTTGGGGAAAAAACAGGTGGGGCACGTATAACCAAATTTTTTAATGGGGATAGGGAAATGCGTCGCAACAAAAAATTTTATATTTCTTAGTATCATACACACTCTTTGTTGTGTAGAAATACGAGTATAACTGTCAGATATCAAATTTTCAAATAGATACCTAGATAAAAAATATTTGATAAACTCACCATAGGACCATCATCATTAAATCTGTTTGTAGTTGAAGTTCATCCTCCTAAATTTCGGAGGAGCAGAGTGGTCGGTGACTTGATCATTAAAATTTGAAATTGACTTTACAAGTTTTTTTTCAACAGATAGCATTGCTAACGCGCTCGGCAAGCGTTTCTTAGAAATGTTTTGATTCGTACGGTACACAAAACAGTCAGCAATTCCTCAGACTTACTAAATATTGATGTTAAATTGTTTTGCATAAACATTTGTAACATCGGCACAGCCCCACTCTGTTTTATACAATCGTCCTGTGCGTACATTATAGAGAGTTCATTTTTTAATTTTAAGTAATTTACGTTTACAGACAGGTTACACACAATTTTAATGTCTTCATTTGGAATGACGGCTCGATATTTTTCAGTTTCAAATAAATTTGCGACAGTTAGATATACATCGAAACTAAAACGTTCATCAACCTGTATGGTTAAGGTATCACAGATTTCCTTGCATATCCTGACATTCTGATTGGGGTCCTCCTTGTCAGTCAATTTCCGTTTCTTTCCACGATTCTCTATGATCGTCGTAGATTCTTCACCAGTTAAGTTACCAAATTCTTGATTAATTTGTATTTCTATATTGTCCCTAATATTTTGAATGGCTGTTGAAAAAGTTACCAAATTCTTCCTAACTTTAAGCGCATCTAGTTGTCTGCTTTACAGTTGATCAAAGAGAATGTCGCAGTGAGACATTATTTTATTGGAGGAACACAACTAAAATTTAAAATTATCATCCTCCAAATAATTTATTAATCTCTAAGCTTTATTAATAGAATTTTTATCCGACTCGGCGTTCATAATTTCTTCAAAGCATGTTTGTAATTATTTGTAAATGTAAACAGTATTCCCACGTAAAGTTCCATCTTTAAAGCACGGGGTAGACGCCTTTTCACGACGCAGTCCAGAACAGTTATCCTTTTGGATGATCGAGAAAAGAAAGCGGGAAATGCAGACAGATTTGCAATCTATGCGCGATGGCGAAAAACACTTGACTATTGAGAATGGGGCAGCGCCCAAGATATGACGTTATAAATGCGTTTAATCTCCCGGTTATTAGCAAAGCTATGCATTGCTGTCTTTGTTTTTCGCACGCGATAGTAAAGAAAACAGTAACGGCACAAACTTGTCTGTACCCAAAGCACGTGTTCTTTAATCGGTGCGCTTCGACAACCCACGACCTATTTCGTCATCGCGAATGACATTATGGATGTTAGACTATACAAGTCGCAAAAAGCGTGATTATAGACAGAACAAAGAATAAATTAATATAAAATCTGATTTTTTTTTCCACTTTATTTTTTAATTGTTTAGATAGGGCACGCGCCCACGTGGCCTTATGCACCAACCACCACTACCTACGTCTAAAATTAAATATATTTTCTTTGTTAAAAATAAGATACCTAGAATATTTAGTTTACACTATAAGTGATTGATTTCAAGTCATTTATATACAATTACCGGACAACATAAATTCGATAATGTGTATCTAATTGGACTGGTGGACAAGCAAATGACACGAGAAACAGTTTAGTTTGTATTTTTACTCGCTCGACCGGACGATTTCTCACAAGTTCGTTTGCCTTGCACGCTTTAATTGAGTGGTTTGTGTTCGGCGTTCGATTCATGATTAATTGACGATGATATACAGCAAAGGACAAAAATAGAAAGGTTTGTTTTTTATGATTTTTCAGTTGATGTGATTGAAAAGGAAACTGTTTTATATTTGATTTTAACCCTAGCTCACTAAATATATTTTCCAGTAAAGGTATCTTCTTTCTTGGACTTCTTTCCTTGCACTCACTGCAAACTGGAATGGGGTATTTGATCGTTTTGTATTTCTGGTACAGTGAAAACTGAACAAATTTTGCGTTTGTTTGGCTGTGTTTGAGAAGTACTTGGTACAGCACATTCAATTTTTAAAATATCTTTGATAGATAGTCACAGTATCGTACCGTACCCGCAACCACGGCTCAGTAAGCATCAAAGTCTATGATTATATTTCTGTTTCGGCTGTCTCTGACAACATTCGGCTCGTCCGCCGAAAATTATTCTTCACTTTCAGCGGTGTCTACAGGTAAGTCCTCCTCCAAGTTGTCATCGGGTTCAAAGTGTGAAAGATCACCTCGTAGCCCTCCGATTACTTGGTAATTACTTGGTCATTATCGTTGTTGTCAAACCCACTCAAAATCTACAAGATTTTATCTTGATCTTGTTTCAAATCTATCTAAAACAGAAAATATCGCCTTTATAAAATGTTCAAATACACGAATTTGGCCAGAAAACATGTAAAAAATATGTAACATACTTTTTATTATCTTACAGAAAGTTATAATATTAAATGCAAACAATTAATATTAAATTTATTTACACAAAATAACAATAAATAAACACAATTATTTATAACTTACCTTGAATCACTTTTCACACGTTGTCACTATTATCAATATTAGTCTGAGATGCTAATATTTTGCGAAATCCCCGGTAATAAAATGCATGCGGATGCAATGCATACGCACGAGCTACTAATGGGCCCAATCAGGAAGGTACTGAGCGTGGCAAGGCTGGGAAGTACCGGGAATACACTTAAACAGCAAATGCGTCGGAGTCATGTAGTCTATGAGACTAATGTCTCGTAGATTATTTCAAAATCATATTCTAAGACTCAATGGATAAGACAACGGGATAGTACGATATATATATATATATATATATATATATATATATATATATATATATATATATATATATATATATATATATATATATATATATATATATATATATATATATATATATATGAGACTGGCGGCGTAGGGTTTGGGTCCCCCTTGAGAGATGAGATCGATAAACATCTGATGGATCTTCAGAACGAGTTCAGAAACTCCATGGAGTCACTTAGTGGTCCGTAGCATTTCTTTTCGCGAAACTAGTGCTAGTGCTTTCTAGAAATGAGTAACCCATCGCGCTGATTGCTTTCTCATGTCCAAGATTCTGTGTGTTCCGTAGTACGCGTTCGTCTCTACTATTGCGATCGGCGAACGCAACCATGGATTTTGTTGACCCTTTCCTCAGTAGTCACATCAGTGGTCAGTAGTGATGATTCGACCATATCAAAACTCAGTTAATAAACTCACTTACAAACCATAAAATATGAAGAAATAAAGTGAGTCCCCATAATGCTTTTTCTACCTCAAAACAAAACAAAACTAAATGGCATATAGACTTGAAATTCATGGAATGTAACTAGAAAAGAAGCTACATTTCAACAACGTAATTACGGAATCAATCGGAAAATCTTCGGACTTTTCACTATATAATCGTGTATGTTTGGGACGTGGAAGTGAAGTCTTTGTAGACTGTGGCTCCGTTATAAGACTAAGATATAACTAAAGTTTAGGTAAATGTGATATTCTAGAATTTCTGTAACGTTTCGTAAGAATATTGTAGAAAATACTAGAGAAGTATCCAAAATTTCCAGAAGAACGGGTCATTTACAGTAACAAACTGTTAGATTATTTTCTGAAGTTATTAGCCCTTACATTTGTCGAGATTGTCTTAATAGTATATTAGTTTTAAAGAAATAAGTTTTAGCTAGTTAAATTTTTTTGGTACTATTAGTAAAATAAAATCCATGTGATCGCAAATTCTCGTACCATTTACAAATATTAAACGTTGATCCGCCCCAGCCACTGGTCTTAACCTTCTTCATCTTTCCGATCGTAAACAAGATCTGTCGGATCCGCAACCCAACAAATCTATATGCATGAGGAGCCGGAGGGGCCCTTTTTATAGGGCTGCCCTGGAAATGAATGATGTTAGTCTCCATCCGCACTGACACTTGGTCAAAAATGAAAAAAAGTTCACGAATCGGTTTTTTTTATCAAAAGGCAAACGGCCTTTTAAGTACTTTTTTGTAAACTGTAATAATTTCATCAAAAATTTAATTCATGGCAATTCTAAATTTTTTATCTTTTCTATGGTGGACATTCGAAGATTTCTTATCATTAAAATTAAATCGATGAAAAAATCGATAAATATTTGGTGCTTTTATTAAGTATCAAACAACTTTAAGAAGAAAGTATTAACCAATGAAATTTACTAAACTCGAAGAGAGTTACTAAACAGCAAATCACTTTTTTAAGCTTCTGGATGCGCGTTTCGCTAACCGTGTTAGCATCGTCCCGAGATGATTCAATCATCTCCTGATTGATGCAATAATTTCCTGATTGATGTCATCATCTTCTAATCGATGCAATCATTTCCTGATTGATGCAATCATCTCCTGACTGATGGAACCAAGAGATTGAGTCATCCCCTGATGATGCTAACATAGTCAGAGAAAGTTTAAAACAACTTTAAGAGGAAGTATTAGTATCATCAGGAGATAGCATCATCAGGAGATAATTCAATCATCTCCTGATTGAGGCACTGCTTTCCTGATTGATACAATCATCCCCTAATTTATGCAATCATCTCTTAATTGATGAAATTATCTCCTGATTGATGCAACTAAGAGATTGAGTTCTCTCCTGATGATGCTAACATGGTCGGCGAAACGAGCATCGAAAAGTTAAAGAAAGTTAAGTGATTTTGGTGTTTAGTTGTAAATCTCTTCGAGTTTAGTGTGTCAAAGCGAAGCTTCCGATAAAAGAATTGATTAAAATACTTGGCGAAATACATCAGGTATCATAAATAAATCTGTTTAATCTTCATCTCTTCCTGTCCTCATCATTATACATTTTTCTCTGGTTATTTGACTTGCAAATCAAATGAAAACGTCGCTTTATCCAAATAGTTCCACTAATCTGAAATGCTAATGATAAGGCTGATCTTTTAACGTGACGATTACGCAAACTGTCGAGGAAACAGTATCGGTGCTTGTTTTCTACTGGGAAAACTCCGTTTTAATATTTCAAAACGACTAATTAGAATTCCCACATAATCTAGATTATTTCATAATAATTGCAAATTGCCGACCGCATAATTTACTTTCTGCTACTACGCGGACGTACAATTACTTTAAACTAACCTGTCAAAAAGGAAGATGGTTAAAAAACGGGTTAACTGACAGTTTGCCGCCCAGAAGCGGACTAAAATAAAATATTGCGTCTTTATTTTTCTATATTTTATTAACTTATATAAACCTTCGCTTCTTTTTTTATACTACTCACATCAAAAAGTAATGGAAATTGATAAAGTGCCATTAATATGAAATAAATATAAATTACAAAGGCAGTTCGCAAAGTTCTTGGCTTGACAAAGAAAACTCAACGTCTTTTTATACATTTTTAAATAAATTTATAAAAGATTTTTTATCATCTTTTCTATTCAACTGAAATTACAATTGGGTTTTTGAATAAAAAATAATTATCGATTTTTTACTTTATTTTAAACTTTATCATAAATAATATTGATAATCGACGTGAAAAACTTAAAAAAAAATATTTGCTATTATAAATGAATTAAAATGTATAAAATTTAACATAAAATCACGTGACTACGAAAGGACTACGATTGTCTTCCATGTTTGTAACGTCATTATGTTAAAGTGTTTTCACTTAAGTAATGTCAACGACTTTTACCTGTGTATATATTCAATTCTTCTATTGGAACTTTTGGTGTGAAACACTAAACTTGAAGAGATTTACCTAAGATTAATCTGATGATTTAATTGAGATTAAATCATCTCCTGATAATGCTAACATGGTTAGCGAAACGTGCGTCGAGAAGTTCTAAAAAGTGATTTTGTGTCTAGTGGCAAATCTCTTCAAGTTTTGTGTATATACTGTCAAAATTATTGTGCAAAAAATATTATTGGTTACTAATTTAATTCAGTAATGTATGACAAAGGGTTTATGAAGGCCAATTCTGATAATATACCTGGTGTGGATATTTTTATGGTCACAGATTCTATCAAAAATGACATTCGGTTCAATTCAGTTGAAGTTCGAGGTGCAAAAGCATCAATTTGAGTTTTATAAAAATAATGATGTAAATAAGAAACAAAATATTTCTATTAAATATAATTAAATTATTTGTAGATTGTTACCCGAAAGTTACGGTGACAAGGCTCTAGGTTATGTTCGATTTAACCCCAATAATTGTATTTGCATGGTGAAAGGACGTGCATGTCCAGAACAGTCCAAATAAAGAAAAAAATATCATGAAAGCATATTAAATAAAAGTAGAACTTTAAAATTGAATGTGTTTCTTAAACGTATATAGTGTACAGATGAAAAAAACATCTACCTGTAACAAAACACCTAACCATATCCAATTAATAGACAAACAACGCCTGAGGTCACCGAAACTAAAAAAAATCCAAAGAAACACAAGCCGAAAGAACTCAATTTAAAAGCGGAAACAAGCTTTGCGAGACGGTCGCTAGGCGGCGCATTGTTTCAGACCTAATTCGTTTAATTTGCCATAAAAAAAATCGTGTTTGTTCCTTGGTCGGCACTCGAACACTCGATTAATGGTTGTTGATGAAGTGGTGCTAACAACCCACCAACGCCGCCACCCTCTCTCTTTCGTTCTCTTGTTCCCTTTGTCGCGCTGGCTTCTCGTCGATGACGTTTGGATATTATTAATGACTGACATGGGGGCCAAGGGTTGATGTTGTGGGAATGTATCGGCAGATATGGTATGGCTGGTTGTTTTTTGGGGGAAATATTGAGTGGTGTGTACTTAACTAGGCTTCAAACTAATCAAATGACAAACAGTAGTGGCCAATAAAATTTGAGCGGTAGAAAAAAAGTTTTAAAAACCAAGTTTTCTTTTCTAATTTATTTATCATGACAAATAATATATATTAATATGAATTGACATTTAAACATTTTGTTTACAATAATAACCAGCGTATTTTATTGCTGCTTAACTTCTTAAAGAATATATTTCCTACTAATGGTCGTACTTTTGGGTTAGCGAAACGGTATTGAGGTAAACGGTGGACACTTTCAACATCTATTGAAGTAAATTTAAAAAAATTGTTATTCTAAATAAAGTCCGTTGAATTTTTGACATCTTAATGTTTTTTTTCCTCGTATTCAAGGCCCACTTTGTGTTTTTTCAGCCATCGACAAGATGTGTAATGAAATATTCGAACAAGAATATCTCGCAAACAGCGTGAGATATCGATATTGACCCAGATACCTTTTTTACGTGTGAATTAGGACTCTTCTCTATTTTGAAATCAAAATATTCCCAACTTTATAGAGTAAAAAATATGGGCGTTAATTCCTCAATATACTAGGCTCAAACTAGTACCAAATTCGGATTTGTCACTTTTGGAAACCTAACTACCCCAATTTTAAACCTGAACCGTTTTTAAATTATCTCACTTTTTTAAAAATTTAGTTTCACTTTCAACACCCTGTGTCTTTTTAATGACTAACATTTTCCAATAAATTTATAGACTAAATCCTCTTATTTTGATATCTATTATCACCAGTTGCTCTATGGCAAATAATTGCATATTCTCCCTAGAAATTATTAAATCTGAGCCATCATGTGCATACACCAGTCTATCGATATTTTTTGACTACTCGAACATCATTATTGAAATTTTTTCTTCTTACTTAGTAATTTAATTATTTGATATCATAATAGGTTGCAATAAAGGTATGATTTCAATTATTGTCGGTACGTGAGCGAATAATAAGAGAGCAGATACTAGTTCAAGGATATTTTTGATACAAATTTCAGATTGGGCGTAGATTAATCGGTGATCAAATAGTGACTAATTCAACCATGTTATACTAAACTTTCTAGCTAGTGTGAATTCTTATATAATTACATGATATATTTAACTGAGGTAGCCGATATTTGATGGAAATTCGTTTTAAATAACAGGACTAAAACTTATGTATGTCCAAATTTCCACTAAATTCGGAAATTATAAGTATATATATATATATATATATATATATATATATATATATATATATATATATATATATATATATATATATATATATATATATAGCAGGAATCCCATTAAGGATGGATCGCGGCCGTATCTTGAAAACTATTTATCCCACAGCTTTGGGAAAAAAAAAATTGTACTAAAAATGATCATAAGAAATTCACCAAAAATATTTTTAAGCTTCTAAAACGACCGCAAGAGGGCGTGACGAGCTAAACATTTTTCTTTTTTTTTGTGTATTTTCAAGTGTTAACCGAGTAAGAAAAAATCTCAGTTATAATTAGCAAACTGTCTCCTACAACTTTGTTTTATTACATTTTGCCATATGACATTTTGGCGGGCGACTAACCCACCAGACCACCGCGGTCGGCTACCAATTGAAATACTAACAGTTGTTGGATACGGTGACAAAAAAATGAAAATATACCCAAAACGTGGCAAATATTTTTTATGTTTGTTGATGTTGGTTGCTTGACCGGGAAGGAGCCCCATCTATCCCTTCAACTGGATGACATATGTTTCATCTCTCGAGATTCAGACTCATCAGGGTGCCGACATATACCATACCATCAAGAATAGGGAGACCCTATCCACAGCCAACAATCCATGTTTTGCGGACTTCCCGTCGGATGACGTATATATGTAGTGTTAGATTTTCTTGGTCTGCGTCCAATGAGACAGCAGTAACTAAGTGTCATCACACCCCCAACCGTTAGGTTCCACAATCTCATGTGGAACACACAACAACCTGCGTCTCCGCCTAAATGATCATTTTTGTTGGTTGTTTGAATTTTTGTTAGTTGCTCATTTAGGCAGAGACGCAGATTGTTGTGTGTTCCACATGAGATTGTGGAACCCAACGGTTGGGTGTGTGATGATACTCAGCTACTGCTGTCTCATTGGACGCAGTCCAAGAAAATCTAACACTACATATATACGCCATCCGACGGGAGTCGGCAAAAACATGAATTGTTGGCTGTGGATAGGGTCTCCCTATTCTTGATGGTATGGTATATGTCGGCGCCCTGATGAGTCTGAACTTCAAGAGATGAAACATATGTCATCCAGTTAAAGGGAGAGGTGGGGCTCCTTCCCGGTCAAGCAACCAACAAACATGTTCATTTAGGCGGAGACGCAGGTTGTTACGTTCCACATGAGATTGTGGAACCCAACGGTTGGGTGTGTGATGACACTCAGCTATTGCTGTCTCATTGGACGCAGTCCAAGAAGATATAACACTATATATATATATATATATATATATATATATATATATATATAAACTGACAGAGGACATATACAACTATGGACATATCAGTTGACTCCTACCGGCAAGATTCACCAACATAATTCTTACGTACATACAAGGAGTCAAGTCAACAGTACCACGGATCGCACAAGTCAGAGCTGATCTGGGAAAGGCACAATGGGTACAGACACAAAATACATATGTGGTTCGTTGCCTCAGGGAGCGAAGTTTCGAGGAGATCAGCAACAAAGTGGACGGAGGAAAGAAAGAGAATCCACGGAGAAAGGATGAGAGAGGTGTGGAGGATCAGAAAGAACACTCGAAAATGTGTCAGAATGCTTGTTTTTGGAAAATCTGTAACATTCTTTACAGGCTCACGAAAGTTTCCTAGTGCTTGTTCAAGTATCTGGAGCTACAGCTGCTCTTATAAAACATCGGAATCGAGAGACCGAGAATCGTGACTACGTGAATAAAGATGTGTCCCACCTGGACTTTTGTCACCTTCCTACTATTTTCACTAATTTCACTCATTTTAACCAAACCGTGGACTGAATATTTCACACTTTGATATTGAAAAAGGAATTTAAAAAAGTTGAAATACCGAATTAAACTTCTATGTAAGATTCTTTGAAGTATGATTCTTTATTTATAAAGAACGAAAAAAAACTCAAGTACTTTTGTTGCACTCTAGTAAGTTTAGTAAGGTTGAACCATAATTTTAGAGTCTATCTCAAGCACATACTGTGGGTCCACACTGTGGTGTGTGTTGAATTTACTGGAACAATTTGTTTGAATTGTCTGGTGGACAGATGGTTCGTGTGCGTAATTTGCGGCGATAAAATTTGTGTGTCGGAGCGTCTAGATTGCCGCGCAGTCTACAACACATACAGCCCGCACAACGCAAATTTATATTGATGGGGACCCAGCTTAAGAAGTCTATTTTTACAGATATTTACATTTTTTTATACAATATGATTTTCTGAAATTATATGGTTGCATAATATGCGTGTATGCTCTTTGAGTCTAATTAAAAATATCTGTTTGTACTCTACCTTAGATCAAAATCAGAGAGCAAAGCAAAGCAAAGCATAAAATTTATATGAAAGTAGTTCAATTTGTTTTATTCCTGCAGTAATAAGAACACAATATAAGCACTCATCATCTTAACAACATACACGAATATGTTATAATTATTAGTATAAATACACAGCTAGCGTATTAATAAATGTAAACAAATGCATGTAGCTAATTAAAACTATTCTGACAGCTTATCAAGTCGACCGACAGTAAACGCCAACGTAAAAGCCGGCAATTTCCATTTTTTCCATTTCCATTTGCAATTCTCAAATGCATCGTCCGCATTTTAACTAATAATTTCGTTCATTACCATTTAAAATTCGCCGTGATAATTATGCTGTATTATTAGTACGGGAATAACAACATAAAAATGAAAGAGGCAGTAGGTATTTCGTGAAATTTGAAATTCAGAAACGAATGAATTTTCAGTTAGTTGGATTGTGTTGCTATTTTGTAGTGATAGGTATGGAAATTGTGAATTGATTATTTAAACTCGAAGGTATTTATAACTTTTTTTTAACTTCTCGACGCGCGTTTATCAGGAAATGATAGAGCATAGAGAAGTCCAGTCACATGCTAATTCAAACATCATCAAAGACCTTTATATAGGTGTGAAGAAAATATATTTCACGTACATGGATAATACAGATATTGACGGCATTTTAACTGAATGGAAAGACTATTGCAGCAAACTCTTCCAAGATGTGTATATTCACAACATATCTAATTTGGAAACAAGTGAACCTAATATTTTAAAAATAGAAATCAAAAGTGCTGCAAAAACGATAAAGCCTCAATTTTTTATGGAGTGACCGTAGAGTGGACGGGTAGGGGTAGACATGTTGCACAATATCTGCCAGAAAGTGTGAGATACCGAATTGTGTCCAGAAGATTGAGATAGTTCAGCATTTATTTCTCTGGAGAAAACGGTCTAGAGAGAAATGCGAAAATTATCACTTTATCGCCTCATTCCGCATGGCAATAAAATCCTCCTTCATATTATCAAAAAACCTTACTTATCATGACCAGGCTGGATTCGTTCCAGAAAGAGATAAACTGGAACAGTATTCAACATTCCTCAAATAATCGAAAGAACCAGAAAAGCCAACCGTCCTGTATAACTCTGTTTCTTTGGGTATGAAAACGACAGCATTTGATAGCCTAAAATGAGAGAAAGCACGACAAATTCTTTAGAAAATAGAAATACCAGATCACCTGATTAGCTCAATTTGTCACCTGCACAAATAAAAAACAGAGCAGTAATGAAAATAGGAGAAAGGGTTTAAAAAAAGTTTAACTGAGTCGTGATTTAAAAAATTATGTCAGCTAACTTTGATACTTCATCTTTTAAAAAAAATATATTACACTACCCTGAGTAAGCTATTTCAAAAGATGGCCCATTTATCCAAGATTTTAAAATCGCATAACAATCGGCACTTTTCTTTCCACAAAAAATGTTATTGCTTATTTGTTTGCAAAAGGACCACATTTCAAAAAACTCATACCAAAATAAAAAATACTTTTCTGTGCTCAAAAATGAACTTCACCAGTGTAAGTGAAATGAACAGATGTGATAGAGAGATATAGGTAGTGACGCTGTTTGCTACCTCATGACTACATTCCCAAAATCGATTTTTGCAGAACTATGTTAACCAGAAAACGTGAAGATCCGCAATTTCTAAACAAAATTTTATGTAGTGACGAATCGATGTTTAAAAAGGACGGTTATATAAAATTACATAGGTACACGGAAAACCCGCATTTAAAGCGTGAAGAGCGGTCCTAGAGTCAATTTAAAGTTAACATGTGGACCAGTATTTTAAACGTACAAATAATTGGACCATTTGAGCTGCCTGAAACTTTCAATGGCACCAACTATTTTCTTCAAAACGATTTACAGACTTTGTTAGAAGATGTACCACTCAATATCTACAGAGAAATGTGGTTTCAACATGATGGTTGCCCAGCGCTTTATGTTCGTCTTGTACTGGATTATTTGAACAGAGAGTATTCCGAAAGGGGGATAGAGCACCGTGATTCAATTGAGTGGCCTCCTCGTTCTCCGGACCTAAACCCCCTTGATTTTTTTTACCTGGGCTGCATAAAAGAGTAAGAATATTCAAAACTAATACAAAATCTAGCCGAACTGCGTCACAGACTGTTGAAACAGCAGATGAAATAAATGCAAGAAAATTCCCACGACTGGTTAAATGATCTTTTCTGAGGCGATGCAGAGCATGTATTCGTGCCGAAGCAAACAATTTGACCATTTGCTTTAGTTTTAAAGAAAATTATTGTAATAAATTGATAAATTGATTGATTGAAAATATTGTGATAAAGTATAACAATACTTCCTTTTATTTCATTTTGATTAAGTTTTATCTTAATAAAATAATAGACCAACTATTAATTTGACTTACACACATTGCCTTTGGCTTGATTTTTTTTTAAATAAGGTTATTAAAAAAAAACGCAATAATATTTTTTGTGGAAAGAAAAATGCCAATTGTATCATTGTGAAATCTTCACTAAATGGGTCATCTTAGTTATATATTGTTTTTAAAAGATGAAAAGTCAAAGTTAACTGACAATTTTTTAAACCAAGACCCAATGAAACTTTTTTTTTATTAAATTAACAACGTTCGTTGTTGGATTTGTGACTGTCATTTATTTATGGTCACGTTATAAAAAATAAAACTGAAAAATTGGGAAATTGGCGATCACAGTACCTAAAGATATAGCCTAAGCTGTTGAATTTCAAGATTTTCAAAAACATGCCTATTATAACTTAATAAGGTAAGGACATGGATTTTTTTTTTCATATTTTTACCAGAACTCGTATAACCTGACCATTCGCCCGGCACCCGCATGACGTTGAGTTCTGGAACACCCTATATATATATATATATATATATATATATATATATATATATATATATATATATATATATATATATATAGGGTATAGATCTACCCTATAGATATATAGCGTATAGATCTGGTTGGATCACGCAAAGCATTCTGACTCATTTTCGAGTGTTCTTTCTGATCCTCCACACCTCTCTCATTCTTTCTCCGTGGATTCTCTTTCTCTCATCTGTCCACTGTTCCCGATCTCCTCGAAACTTCACTCTCTGATGCAACGTTCCACATATATATTTTGTTTATGTATGGTCTTCTATCCTCAATCTCTGTCGGACCCATTTGTGCCTTTCCCAGATCAGTTTTGACTTGTGTGATCCATGGTACTGTTGACTTGACTCCTTGTATGTATGTAAGAATTCTGTTGGTGGGTCTAGTCGATGGGAGTCTACTGATATGTCTATAGAATGTCAACCTTCTTTTTCTTATGTCCACCGCTACGTTGGACATTCTTTCTGTGGTCTTTCGAGAATGTAGACTGTATCCTTCCTCAGTTCTGGACAGAGAATTTTCCTCATAATTTTGCGTTCTTCTTTTAGTATGTTTCCTATGCCGCTTTTTGTATGAAGTGTAAGTGTCTCGCTTGCGTATAGTACTTCTGGTTTGATTACTGTGTTGTAGTGTCTTATTTTTACGTGTGTGGATAGGCATTTTTTATTGTAGATATTGTGTGTCTTACCGTATGGCCTCTTCATCTTCTGTAATCGAGTCCTCTGTGCTATCTTCTCTCCTCCTGTGGGTTCGAGGATCTAGCCCAGGTATTTGAAGTGAGTGACCCTGTTTATTTTGCCGTATATGGTGTTCAAATTTTGGACATCTAATTTTGAGCAGAAGAATTCGGTTTTTTGAAAGGAGATTTGTAGGCCGCCTTTCTCTGTACATTCCTTGAGGACTTCGATCTGTTTGGTTGCCCTTTTTTTCATTGTCTAAAAATATAGCTAGGTCGTCTGCGAAGGCTAGGCATGATATTTCTATGTTGTTTTTGGATCGTCCGAGTCGTATTGGTTTCCAGTGTCCTTGATTTTTCAGTTCTTTTTCCCATTCCCTTATGACTTTGTCCAGGACCAGGTTGAAGAGGAGTGGGAATAACCCATCTCCTTGGCATACTCCAGTTTTAATTAGGAAGGATTCGGAAATTTTTCCCATACATTTCACTTTAGAGGTTGTGTCCTTGTTCTTCCAGGATGTTGAATAGAGATTTTCGGTCGATGCAATCGTATACTTTCTTGAAGTCCACGAACGTGCAGATGATTGGGACGTTCCTGGTAGCTTTGTATTTCAGTATTGTTTTTAAGTTAAATATTTGTTCAGTGCATAAGCGACCAGGGCGAAAGCCTGCCTGGTACTCGCCAATTTTGTGTTCTAATTATTCATGTGTTCTCTGGAGAAGGCATGCTGAGAGGATTTTGTAAGTGACTTGTAGTAAGTAGATTCCTCTGTAGTTCTGTCTCTGTTCTGTCTCCCTTCTTGTGCAGCGGGTGGATAAGAGCACATTTCCATTCATCTGGTAATTTTTCTGTTTGACAAATGTTCGTGATAATTTGCGTAAGTCCCTGCAGTAAATTTGGTCCGAGGTTTTTCAATAGTTCCGCGGTGATATCATCTTCACGCCGTGATATCACAATCAGAGGATGACCTGCCATTCTTTAGTTTGAGAATGTTCCTGTGGATTTCCTCTTGTGTTGGTGGTGGTTATTCTGAGTGGGTATGGATACAATTTTCCTTGGAGAATCTTGTGTCGCATTCGGGGGCAATTGAGCAGATCGGAGAAATAGTGTGTCAGCTCCTGACAATTCTCCTGATTGGTTAGCGTTTATATATATATATATATATATATATATATATTATATATATATATATATATATATATATATATATATATATATATATATATATATATATATACTAAGTTAAACGAATGGACACGTTGCAACTCTTGGGATGCAAATGGGAAGAAATAAATTTGCAGAAAATCTACAGGAATAGGAACATAACACAAACCCCAAAGAAGCAGATAATAAAAAGCTTAGTTTTTCCAGTGTTGCTGTATCCCGCTGAACATGAAACATGAACTATTAAAAACAAGACATCAAGTACATAGATTCTTTCCAACTTTGGTGCTGGAGGCAGATCCTTCGCATTTCGTGAACTATCAAACGAACAAACGCATCCATTATTCAAGAAATTAGTGAATCCGTAAAGCTATCCCAAATTATTCATGAACGAATATTAAGATTATTCTGCCCCATTGAAGGCAGCGATAGCAATAACCTACAAAGACTGGTGGTACAGACACGGATGAAGAGTTCTAGTTCACGTGGCAGATTAACTCATCTTTGGATGATGCTAACATGGTTAGCGAAATGCGCGTCGAGAATTTTAAAAATGTGATTTAGTGTTTAGGGGTTCTCTTTGAGTTTAGCGTTTCACACCGAAGGTACCAATAGAAGAATTGATCTACGATGGCTTCACTCCCAAATCTACTCCGAGTTTATTCAACAAACTACTTTTAGCGAAAACTGATTAGTCCGGAACATTCCGGACAATCTGCCAGGATTTTCCGGGTAAATTTAACCAAAAATTTTACCATCCTGCTCGGGCAGCAAGCAAAAAGGAATCGAATTTTCCATATCTGGCTTGCGTAAGACCACTTCGACGACCTCTAGTCACTAATCCTGGCCGATGCAGTCGAGAGATCGTTGAGAGACCGATTGACAAGAAAAGCCATTATTTTTCGATAAATTTCGGTAAAAAGTAAAAATTCTATTTTTCTTTTTTGTTTCATTAAAATCTCCAAGAAGTTTGCCAGGACTTTAAAAATCTTTCTTAACCTACAGGCCAAATCTTACTTGGCAACCTCCTGGGTCAGATAGAGACTGCCAAAAAAAAGGTGTCTCTTCGGGGAAGTCTACGATAGCAGACCTTCAATTAAATTATCAAATTATATGATTAAAAGCATTTTACAATATACGAATTTTATACTCAAAAAAATGCCATTCTAAATACCTATGATCTCATCAACAAAATAAAAGATAATAATTTACCCAAAAAATTATCAAAACTAATTTCCTTTGACGTGTTCCCGACTATACCTCCAGAATGATAAAATAGTTTACATAGAACTAGTTTACAAATTAAATCTTATTCAGTTGTTTAAATCATTAGTTTACTATTATGTTGATGATATTTTAATTTGCTTTACAGGTACTAATAAACAATTTAGTCAATCTTTAACTTATATAAATATTATAAATAAATTAATTAATAAGGAAAAGAAAGGATTTACGGTTAGAGGCGCATCAACATCTAAAGCTATTTAGCGGCTGGATCTACAGCACTAAAGTGGATTTCCGAACCACGGTCATCGACTACCGACAAACCCAGACCAGCACCTCCCTCAAGCTATCAAACATTCATTGGCTATGTGCCAACCCATAAGTCTACCTCAGGAAACCTACTAACTGGCGAATGACCAACGTAGAACACTTCTCAGAAGGCATCCGGCCTTACCCAGCCTTTAACTGGCGTGACTGAGGGGTAATTTGTTGACGGATTTTACAATATTGCCGAGAAACAGTCACAAACATTTAGATGCTGATATATGTGTGCGTATGTATGTATATGTAAGTGTATATATGTGTGTGTGTGTGAGGGTTAGGAAGTAAGATAAACAGAAGAAAAACAACCCTCCGAGCGCTGGAATCGAACCAGCTACCATTGGATTGCCAGGCGGGCTACTGACCCACCAGACCACTGCGGTCAGTAAATAATTAATACAAAAATGCTATAATAAACTTATTAATTTAATATATCCTGTCAATAATGTATACAAAACAATTATCTAAACAGGAAAAGTAACCCAATTCGTTTTTAAACATTTATCAAGAACAAATAATATAAAAATCGTTTTCAAAACAAATAATAGTCTAGGACGCCTCATTAAAAATAATAAAAGTCAAACGAATAAACTTTATAAATCGAGAATCTATTTAATTGAGTGTGGTTCATTTCTAACAGTCATTTTCAACAGTATGTTGAACAAACAGGATTTTTTTTCCACTAGGCCCAAAGAACATAAGAGAAGTTATATTAATGAACAAAATAATTGTCTTTCTCCTAACAACTTAATGTTAAAAATCATATTTTCAACGAACATTTTAAAATGTTATATAACGAAATTTATTTAAAAACCTAAATCTCTTTGAGAGCCCCTAAATTAAGCTAAATGATCAGGTAGACAATTGATACAACGTCAAAAAATGTAAACGTGTTTATATAAAGGAACTCGAAAACAATTAGTTTTAAGTTTAAAGTATGTTTTTAAAATTAATAAGTACTTACCTTTAATAATAGTATTTTCTCCCACACTTCACGTACACTTCACACACACACACACACATCACTACACTAAACTAAACCGAAAACAACTAAAATTTATAAAATAATTCCTTCTACGCACAAATAACCAAAAAAACTGTCAGTAGTTGGATGCATTTCTTTTTTGTGTGAGACAATTTCAACCGGTTGCCAAGCAACGGTGTACACAGCCAAGTACGATTAAAATGTTACACCGAGTTTACACCCATCGAATAACTAGACTGTATCGTATATTGTCAACAATTCTTTAAAAAAAATACTTATTCTTCCTGATATTTTTCGATACCGTGACTCACAGTAACGCGTTTTCTTGATAATTCAGAAATTGACTTTAGATAAATACGCAGGACATTAGGCTATAATAAGCAGAATTATATTAAAAATAATACTTCTTCAAATACTTTTTAGAATTAAAGTATTTGTAATATGATTTGATCTGAGACTAGGTTATCCTGTAAATCATCTTTCGCCTTTCCGGTGTTGCCAGATTTCTTTAGTATTTATTAAAACAATAGTTTTTTAAATGGCAACACTATATTTTTAAAATTATTTAATAAATCCTAAAATTCGAAATAAAAAATGTTCTCTCATATTTCTTTATCGGAGTAGCCGTTTTCGAACAATCAATTATTATTCAACAACAAGACAATTTTTTTTGCTAAGAGAAACTAGTTTAAATTAATAATTAAAAATAACTCTTATAAACTAATCAATGATTATTTTTTTAAGAAAATGCTCAAACGGTGCCCTTCTTGTAATCTACAATAACGAACTCTTTCAACGACATTATTACTAACATTTTTCAATATATTGGGCGTAATGTTATTAATTTCTCGCCGAATTGATTAGTTCAGTTCATCAACAGAATTAGGAGCAGTCACATATACTCGTTTTTAAGAAACCCCATAGGAAAAAGTTTAAAGGTGTGAGGTCAGGTAATCTAGCAGGCTACTCAACTGAACTCCTTCTTCCTATCCATCTTTTTGGGTGCAGTTTATGAAGATAATCCCAGTTTTTTTTAAGGGAGGTGGTACCTTCTTGTAATCTACAATAACGAACTCTTTCAACGACATTATTACTAACATTTTTCAATATATTGGGCGTAATGTTATTAATTTCTCGCCGAATTGATTAGTTCAGTTCATCAACAGAATTAGGAGCAGTCACATATACTCGTTTTTAAGAAACCCCATAGGAAAAAGTTTAAAGGTGTGAGGTCAGGTAATCTAGCAGGCCACTCAACTGAACTCCTTCTTCCTATCCATCTTTTTGGGTGCAGTTTATGAAGATAATCCCAGTTTTTTTTAAGGGAGGTGGTACCTTCTTGTAATCTACAATAACGAACTCTTTCAACGACATTATTACTAACATTTTTCAATATATTGGGCGTAATGTTATTAATTTCTTACCGAATTGATTAGTTCAGTTCATCAACACAATTAGGAGCAGTCACATATACTCGTTTTTAAGAAACCCCATAGGAAAAAGTTTAAAGGTGTGAGGTCAGGTAATCTAGCAGGCCACTCAACTGAACTCCTTCTTCCTATCCATCTTTTTGGGTACAGTTTATGAAGATAATCCCAGTTTTTTTTAAGTGAGGTGGTACCTTCTTGTAATCTACAATAACGAACTCTTTCATCGACATTATTACTAACATTTTTCAATATATTGGGCGTAATGTTATTAATTTCTCGCCGAATTGATTAGTTCAGTTCATCAACAGAATTAGGAGCAGTCACATATACTCGTTTTTAAGAAACCCCATAGGAAAAAGTTTAAAGGTGTGAGGTCAGGTAATCTAGCAGGCCACTCAACTGAACTCCTTCTTCCTATCCATCTTTTTGGGTGCTGTTTATGAAGATAATCCCAGTTTTTTTTAAGGGAGGTGGTACCTTCTTGTAATCTACAATAACGAACTCTTTCAACGACATTATTACTAACATTTTTCAATATATTGGGCGTAATGTTATTAATTTCTTGCCGAATTGATTAGTTCAGTTCATCAACACAATTAGGAGCAGTCACATATACTCGTTTTTAAGAAACCCCATAGGAAAAAGTTTAAAGGTGTGAGGTCAGGTAATCTAGCAGGCCACTCAACTGAACTCCTTCTTCCTATCCATCTTTTTGGGTACAATTTATGAAGATAATCCCAGTTTTTTTTAAGTGAGGTGGTACCTTCTTGTAATCTACAATAACGAACTCTTTCATCGACATTATTACTAACATTTTTCAATATATTGGGCGTAATGTTATTAATTTCTCGCCGAATTGATTAGTTCAGTTCATCAACAGAATTAGGAGCAGTCACATATACTCGTTTTTAAGAAACCCCATAGGAAAAAGTTTAAAGGTGTGAGGTCAGGTAATCTAGCAGGCCTCTCAACTGAACTTCTTCTTCCTATTCATCTTTTTGGGTGCAGTTTATGAAGATAATCCCAGTTTTTTTAAGTGAGGTGGTACCTTCTTGTAATCTACAATAACGAACTCTTTCATCGACATTATTACTAACATTTTTCAATATATTGGGCGTAATGTTATTAATTTCTCGCCGAATTGATTAGTTCAGTTCATCAACAGAATTAGGAGCAGTCACATATACTGGTTTTTAAGAAACCCCTTAGGGAAAAGGCTAAAGGTGTGAGGTCAGGCAACCTAGCAGGCCACTCAACTGAACTCCTTCCTATCCATCTTTCTGGGTGCAGTTTATGAAGATAATCCTAGTTTTTTTAAGTGAGGTGGTACCTCATCCTGTTGGAAGTAAAACAGCCTTCTTTCTGCTAACGGTAGTTCATCAATAAACAACTCTAGTTCTTCAATATTTGTTCTATGAACATAGGTCCGTTTACTTTTTTATTGAAAATTCCAAACCATGCGTTAATTCTTGGATTATTTTATCTTCTTCTTTTTCCAGTCCAATAAGAATTACTGTCAGACCAATATCTGAAATTTTATCTATCGTTACCAATTATATAAAAAATTTCTTCGTCGCTATAAAAAACGTGCTTTTCGAAATTGGATTGCTGACACTTCTTGTCCAAAAATGTGTCGCAAAATTCCACTCTTCTATCACAATCATCATCCTACAATTCTTGTATGCGTCTCGTTTTGTATGGATCATAATTGTTCCTCTGTAAAGTGGCCCACACCTTTGACTGAGAACAACCTACCTCTTGGGCAATTTTGTGCGTTAACTTGTCAGGATTTTTTACATTACAAAGAAGACTATTTTCTTCAGTAACAACAATTTGTTTTACCTGTTGCGGATCCTTGGGCACATATTTGAAATATTTGAAAGATTTCCGTGCATAATTTTTCCATCATGACTTCGCAAAACTCAATTTTTCGATGAAAATCATTTTCTCTTAATTCTTACAGTAATTATATTTTGTAAAGATAAAAATGTTTTTTTATTATGTTTTGTTCTGGGCGTCTACACATGTTATGATTTAAAGCTAGTTATGGCAAGGAAACCTTACCATTGTCTACTATATCAATTCAATAATTCAACGAATTTTCGCCATTTTTTTCACATTTTTTTTTGTCTTTCTAATTTTGGACGATTTTTAATGCTGCCTGTATCATTGAATCTTTTCACCATTTTTGAATCTGTTGACTTAGTGATGTTTTTATTCCGATTAAATACTCGACAAACTGCAGCATAAGTTCGTTTTCTGTCACCGCATCCAACAATTGTTAGTATTTCAATTCTTTTTATTCCAGTTAAATACATATTAACTCCATATAAAAATTGAAAGAAATTTGAAATTTACAAATTGACTTTAACAGTTGTTAAGTGTACTAAATAAAAAATATATTTACCTTAAAACAAACCGAAACATCTTTTAGCCCTTTTTTTTTAATCTATTTTCAAGAAAAAACAATATTTACATCGCTAAATTAAAGAAAATATTATTTCCAACAATGCCAAATTCATGTACTGTTGTCATTAAAAAAAAATCAAATTAGCCTTGGATTTAAAATAAACGATAAGAAGAAAAATGAAAATATACCAAACAAGTGGTAAACATTTTCTGATGTTTATGTACAAAATGTTAAGAAATCTCAAAGCGTTCTCGAGATATTTGACTCTGTATAGAGATATGGTCATATTCATAACAATGAATAACAGTGGATCAAAAAAGATCATATTTTCTTGATCGGCATGGGCATTATTTTCATTCGAATAACTATCATAGGGAAGTATTATGCTCAATTATTGATCAAATATCACGACCCGCCCAAATGACCGCCATTGCAACACCGAAATTGGTCAATTTTTCCATATACCAGAAAAATATGTCAACGACGTCATTCAACACTTCTCCGCTCATTTTGACCTTCAACCAACAATCTAACCTTCAAGCACAAGATTCCGGATTCTTCTGGACACTTTCATCACTTCTTTCAATTGAAGACCTTCTGCAGCGAGGTTCGTCTTCAATCTAGTTTCGACTTTCCGAGAATACCTTGAACCTCCTGAAAACCTGGACCGTTTACAAAATATTGTTTTCAAAGGACCTTTGAAATTTTGCAAAAATAATTCAAACTAACACTGAAGACGCATCAGATGTTGATCTACCACAATATCATGATCGCGACGAAGATTGGAGGCAGGTTGGAGACAAAGATTGTTGGAGATCAAGGCTCACTAATTGTCTGCAGCACGACAGGAAAAAGAAAACTAACATTCATTTATAAAAATGACAAATAAATTCTTCCAGTAGAAAAAACAAAAAAACATTACTGAACAGTGGTCTGTTTTCAGGATGCTCATAGTAATAAGTATTTTTCTTCATCTTTGACTACTAAATGATTGCTGAGTCAGAATTCCAGTTCTGCACTGTGGTTTTAATATTTTTTTTTTTCCGTGAAGTAGTTTGTAGTAACGATATTTATAACGTATGCGCATAATCCATTTCGTTTTTTCTCTTTCTTCATGCGTCAACTGATGTAAATTACCGAATGATTGGCATTTTTGACATCAGTCCGTACATCGTCGCAGAGTTCGCGTGAAACTACGTATGTTAATGCCCTGTTTCTGCCATCCGACACGTCCAATCTTCCTGCTTGAGGCCACGCTCGCAATACAAATGCAAATATCCGCATTTTCCATTTAAAAAAGCCGCTCGCTCTTCACTTCTACACTTATCTAATTTGTCTTAGTTCTCGTTTTATCGAGGTAATTGCGGCATTAAGATAATGAATCCGATTAATGGCGTGAGTGACGATTCGTGGTGATAACAGTGTAACTGATTCTCGCAAGCGAATAATCCAGTTGTCGAAACACTTCTTATACGCATTATCCGGTTTGTCCTTTGGCTTTTTCAGGGAATTATTAACAGAGTCAGAACGTTGAAATTGGCGATGATTTTGTGTACTTTTTTATTAAGTTAAAAGTATAATTGAAGCCCTTAGGGCTTCAAAGGGGTCATCTCATTTTTTTATTAACATGAAAAAACTTGAACTTGACTTTTCTGATAATTCAAAAAGTTTATATATATATATATATATATATATATATATATATATATATATATATATATATATATATATATATATATATATGAACGCAAATATATGCCTTAAGGCGTGAGGACTATGCAGGGCGCGTACGCAAATGTTAAAGGTGGTCGGAAAATTTTATTCTCAGTTATGTGACTTTTTGAATTTTGTTGTTATGGGCATTGAAATGTTAACTTTATATTCGCTTTTTTTATAATATCGCTAAAACTATTAATGTATTAATTATGATGATATATATATATATATATATATATATATATATATATATATATATATATATATATATATATATACGAGGTGTGAGATATACGATGTGTGTGAGATACGATATGTGTGATATACGAGGTGAACGAGGTGTACGGCAGGGTGACGCAATATCGCCTATTCTTTTCTCGGCTGGCCTTGAAGAAGTATTCCGTAAACTGGATTGGGAACAGGATGGGGTAAAGATCAATGGTGCAAACTTAAACCATCTTAGATTTGCAGATGATATTATTCCCATTTCACAAGACCCAGAGGAGCTGCAAAGACGCATACAAGAACTGCAAAGGGCTGGCGAACCATTTGGCTTGAAAATAAACCTGAAAAAGAGTCAGGTTATGTTCAATAACTTCGCTCAGGACAGAAGAATTTCAGTTTTAGGAAGGGATTTAGAGATTGTGGACAGCTTTGTATATCTTGGGCAGAGGATTTCCATGGAGGGGAATACCGCCCGGGAGGTGGAACGGCGTGTTAAATGTGGCTGGCAGGCATTTGGTAGGCTCAACATAGTGTTTAAGAGCAGACTCCCACTTTGCCTGAAAAGAAAAGTATTCGATCAGTGCGTTCTACCCGTTATGACATACGGAAGTGAAACCTGGACACTCACATCGCAATCAATTCAAAAACTTCGGGTGGCACAGAGGGGAATGGAAAGATGTATGCTTGGCATTACAAGACGAGACAGAAAGTCCTGCGCATGGGTCAGGGAACAAACAAAAGTCTGTGACATCATTGGAAGAGTAAAACAGTTGAAATGGAGATGGGCAGGCCATATAGCGAGGCGATGGGACGACAGATGGACCAAGGCAATCCTGGAGTGGATACCGCTTGATCGTAAACGTCCGCGAAGAAGACCGAAAGCACGATGGACTGATGACATCGTTAAGTATATTGGACCCGAGTGGCAGAGGAAAGCCCAGGACCGTGAAGGTTGGAAGCATGCTGAAGAGGCCTTCATCCTGCAGTGGATCGATACGGGCTGATGATGATGATGATGATGATGATGATATATATATATATATATATATATATATATATATATATATATATATATATATATATATATATATATATATATATATATATATGTACGTAGTGTTAGAATTCTTTGGACTGTACCCACAATCTCATGTGGAACGCACAAAAACTTGCGTCTCCACCTAAATGATGATTTTGTTGATTATTTGACTGGGGAACGGGCCCCACCCATCCCTTCCATTGGAGGGCACATGTTTCGTCTCTTGATGTTTAGACTCCTCAGGGCACCGACATGTGCTCTCTGGTCAAGAATAGGAAGATCCCATACTTTTCGCCGACTTCCCGTCGAATGGCGTATATATGCAGTGTTAGACACAATTATTTTTATAATTTTTAATTTATTTTAGTTTACTTTATATACTAGTAACTTCAAAATATAATATAATCCTTTTAAAATGGAATACACAACTATTAACAATATTTTAGAAAATTATGATAATTTTAAACTGTAATCCACCCAATATTAGCAATATATTTTCTAATTCAATCCATCCATTTGATACTGACGATGACTTTTTCGTAGTTATATTTCAATGAAAAACTCTATTCGTTAATAATAACCAGTTTTTCACGTACATAAACTGATATACTTTCTTTAACAACTCTGTTATTAACCTCAATGTCCGTTCTATTACTGTTATCTTGATCAAATCATATACAAACGACACAGACCAAACCCTCAAACATATTAATCATACGTCAATTTCATTTTTTTTTCCTAAAACAACACGGTTTATAAAAATGAAAATAACTTCATTACAATTTATTTATTCTAATTTCGTCGTGTTTGGACATTGGGCTTAATTTAAGTAAGTGATTAATAGAATGAAAATGTTTGGGTTGGTTTAAGGGAAGCAATATGTTCGTCATGACATTTTTGTTTATCATTCACAATCAAACATCAAAGAATTGAAAGGAGTTTCGTTTAAATAAAACCTGAATCCGCATGATGATTGTCAACTTCCTCAGGGAGAGGATACAATAAGAAGTTGAAGATGACATAACGAGCGAACAAGATATGGCAGATCAGGTGGTGAAAGCCTAGTAGATGATTGCAAAATAAGTGAATTCGTTCAAAGGTACTGCTGATGGTTACCGAAATATTCAACCAGTAATCTGTTCTATCACAGACTGTGTATAAAGATCCAGCTTGGCAACATGAAATACATATAGTATAAAGTTTCCAGGGTAACTTTAATTTAAACTTTATAGATGAAAAAGCTATTAGTCATATCTATAATACCCTCCGGAATTTCCTAATTAATCGCCAGCGTCCATGTAATGATAATAAACGGTTCTCGATGATAAATTTATACTGGTACCACCTATATCTTAATTATGGTTTTATTAAATACACATTAGCCCTGTAAGGGCAGGTGTAGAGAAAGAAGAACAAAAAAACTACTATATATACGTTAGTTGTTTATAGGCTCACACCTGAGGTATAAAACTAAAAGTTGGTTATATTTAAGAATACAGTATTTAAAGTAATTAAACGAGTACGTAAGCCACTACAGTCAGAGTTTCTACGAGACAATTTAAATGGTTTGGATGATTTGGTACACTGTCACATCCGGAAAAGTTATTTTTTGATAATAAATAACTTAAGTAGATGAACAAAAACTTCTTAGGTATTATCTAAATGATTGTGGCGTGTTCACGTTTTTTTTTCTCTTTTTTCGTAAGTACTACCATTTGATTCACATTTTTTAATTAAATTACGAATAGTGAGCTTTGTATGTCGATTATTTGGACCATAAATTTCACGTAAGGAGCAAAACGTAGCCCCAATAGATTCATTATTTTTGTAACTGGAACAATTTTTGTGTTTTGTATTTTGAACAATTTCTGTAACCTGTGTAACTATATATATATATATATATATATATATATATATATATATATATATATATATATATATATATATATATATATATATATATATATTCATATTATTATGCTGAATTTTATAGCTGTGTAAAGTATGGATTGATTTTCTGGGGCAATTCACCTCATTTATTGCGAGTTTTCAGATTCCAAAAACGTCTAATAAGAACAATCGCTGGAGCTCAAAGACAGCTACTTGTCGACATCTTTTTTCTAAGAACAATGTCCTGACATTGCCATCACTATACATATACGAGATTGTTAAATTTGTCAGGTTGAATTCTCAGAAATGTGCACAATATAGTTCCTTCCATGAATACAAAACTCTTACGTTACGACTTTGCTTATCCGGCTCTGTAGGCCGATTATTTGGACCATAAATTTCACGTAAGGAGCACAACGTAGCCCCAATAGATTCATTAATTTTGTAACTTGAACAATTTTTGTGTTTTGTATTTTGAACAATTTCTATAAGCTGTGCAACTATATATATATATATATATATATATATATATATATATATATATATTGATGATGATTTACCAAACAATACTAAAGACAACTGTCAATTTTAGCCGAAATAAGAAAAAAAATCACTGTTATGACGTTTTACAAAAGTATATAGTACTAATTTGATAACCCTTTAGAACAATGATTAAAAAATCTCTCGTCCAATGTCCAATTTATTGTTAATTGGTTCTGTAATTCTGTCTGTTAATAGGGCAATTTTCTTGTTGTCGTTGTATATATTAAGTATAAATAACAAGAAGTATAAATATAAGAACGAAAGTAATAGCCATTCTGAAACCTGATAAGGACGATGAAATTTGTGAAGGTCATCCCCTGCGCTAAACTGACAAAGCTCCTAAATAACATGCTCTCAGGCTCATCAGGTTCTTTCAGATATACTTGGGAGATAAAAAAGGTAGATGGCGTAGAGTCAGCAATGGCCTGCCCCAAGGCAGTGCCCTAGAGCCGTGCTTTTTTAATCTCTATGTAGCGGATATTCCAATAACCCAATCAAAGATCTTCCAGTATGCCGATGATCTGGTAATAGTTTATCAAGGAAATATCCTCGTAAGTTGTGAGGTGGCACGGCAGCAGGATGAAAGATTATTTCCACAGATGGCAGCTCCAATTGAATCATCAATGAATTGATGGCTCAGCAGCCCTAGCGTTATACTATGCCCAAAAAAATTATAAATTTGTCTCTAAAACTATTTCAAAAAAATGTTGCATAACCTCTCTTGCTGCATCATTAAGTACCAGATTGAAGTTATAAGCAGCACAGTCAACTCCACCATAAGTGCCTTTCATTGTGTTAGCACCATCATATCCTTGACATTTATTCTCGATATTTATTTAGAGGTATACTTTTACATTTATATAAAATATGATTCACTTTGATTTTTGCTTGTACCTTGTTGTGGTTGTTCTGGATCTGGATATACACTGGTGTCGAGTGCTGCATCTGCTATACCGTTACTTTTAGTTATGTCCAATTCTTCACTTTCGGAGCACTATTCACTTACTTTTTCATCAATAAAGTCATCATTCTTAAAGTACTGACTAATTTTAGGTAAGTTGTTTATTTCTTTCTTCAAACTCCTTCTTTCTCTTTCAGTTTTCGCTCCCACTTAGATATTTTCTAGAACGGGACATGTTGATATCTGTAAGAGTGCGTAGTAGAGCCCTCCGTACTTGAAAAATAGAAATCCGGGATTCCCCTAACTTCATGCGTCGCTAGCCCGCCTGCGCCACGAAAAAAAGTACTTTCTTGGTTAACAAAATGCTGGAATTCCCCAAACATTACTAGCTCAACCGCACCATCAAACTACCGCGACAAAAAATGAAACAACCAATGAATGTGTTCTAAAATTAATCGACATCCTTTTCTTATAAATGCGTTTAAATCTTAATAATTTATTTGAATCTGTATATGGTTTTAGATGTGTCTAACTTTAATTGATTTTAAGTACTTTTTATAATTTTTACTAAATTTTGTTAAAAATGTTAGGTTACTTCTGAGCCCGCGGCCTCTAGGGTCGGGGGCCCTACGCTACTGGTTTAATACTGAACGCTACTGACAACAAACGATCGACAACATAAAGTGATTTTGCTTCATGATAATGCACCATCATACTCAGCAAAACTGGTCAAGGAAACGTTTGAAACGTTTAGTTGGGAAATACTTCGCATGCGGCTTACTCACCAGATTTGGCTCGGTCCGATTGCTACTTACTTGCATCGATAGGACACGCACTTGCTGAGCAGCGCTTTGCTTCTTACGAAAATGTACGAAAATGGCTCGATGAAAACGTATATTTTCTATACAAAAATTCCGGTTTCATATTTACATACCTGGTACATATTTATTTTATTACATTTATGTGGATATACAGGTGTATAAATTATAATATCAAATCAAAATAAGTTCGCTTGATACACAGATTTCAACATACTGCCATCGGCAAAGCTGTAATAAGCTTGATGCGACATTGTTAGCTGTCAGCCTAACAGTTTCGGATAATAAACTAAAACATCTTGCTCTGACATGGTGTTTCGAATGCATTAGAGTGCTGTTGTAGCATCTGTTTACGAAACGAAAACACAATAGTTTAATCGGCTCTTCTTTGTTTCCTTAAATGTATTCATCAGTTTATCTTTGTTTAACAATAGGATATTGTTTGAGTTCATCTTTTTTTAAGTTGGTTTTAATGTTTATTATAAATAACTTAAATTACTGTTTAACTTTTCAGTATTTTACTTAAAATAATTCTTAATAATATTCAAATACAGTTTATGGATAAAATGCCCATAAATCTCTTTAAAGTAAAGATATTTACCAGGAGGGTTTCAAAAATCAACTTACCACCCTTTCACCACGCCAATCCGAAAATTACTTTTTAATTGAGACGATAGAAAATGAACGAATCGTCCGTTCAAATCTTCAACCTCCATCATCGAATACGTCCAGTCTGACAGAGATGGAAATAGCACTTTTTTCCGGTGGTAATGTGAAATTGATTGGTACAAGCAAGGCCCCCTGCTGGCCGAAAAGAACGACAGATGGTGGGGGCGTAGAAAAAACGTCTAATTTCAGTCACATATGGCGTCATGGTGGTTGTGGTTTTATAGTGAAAAAAATTGGTTGATAGTTCAGTTTGAAAAAAAGGCGGAAGTTCATTTTTCTACTAAGGAAGGAATCAGCAAGTCAGAATGTAAAAATTACAGAGGAATATCGTTATTAAATGTGACTTACAAGATATTTAGCAAATTGCTAGAATGGTCACTAAATGTACAAATGGAAGAAAAGATAGGGCAATCTCAGAGAGTATTCAGAAGGAGAAGATCAATAATCGATCAAATCTTTTATACTTAGACAAATGCTTGACAATTTCTATGAATATAGTCGATTCATAGAGTTTGAGCAAGTGTACGACTCAGTAATCAGAAAGAAACTCTAAATAAGGGTAAAAGAACTAAAAATAACACGAAAACTCGTTAACTTAACCAAATACCAAAGGTAAAGTAAGGATCCAAAACCAAATATCAGAGGAATTCTACAATAAAGGACTAAGACAGATCCACTGTCGACTATTCTCTTCCATTTTACACTATAAACAATAATAATGAGCTCGAAGAGATTTACCACTAAACACCAAATCGCTATTTGAAACATTTCGATGCACGTTTCGCTAACCATGTGAACATCATCAGGAGATGATTTAATCTAATTCTAGAACTAAACTATGTTCTATTTATATGATAACGCTACCTAATGAAACGTGTAAAAGTCACGAACCGTGAAGTTTACTGAGCCTTACATTAATAATTGAAAAAGTTGACTGAACGGAATAGGTCCTTTATCCCGGTTCACAATTTACTTACATTTTTCTATTTGAATGCTTCCATGTGCATTCAAAGCCCTATTGTTATTTACACTTTTTAGCAGTCTTACATTTCTAATATTTATACTGTGGTTATGTTCGATTGCATGTTGGGCAATACCAAATTTTTCATTTCTCCCATATCTAATGTGGGCAATGTGTTCTTTAAATCTCGTTAGTATGGATCTTTTTGTTTGCCCAATATACCCTCGACTTTTCTTGTTGATCTACTTTATCCTTTGGATTACCCAGGACTTTTCCTAATTTATTATATGGCTTGTACACAACCTTAATGTCAATTTTTTTAAAAAATCTGTCTGTCCCTCGTGTTAATTTGGCATCAAACGGTATTACCGTGAATATATTTTTGTTCTGATTTGTTTTTTCTTTGTTTTTCTTTGTTTCGTTCTTTTGAAAAGTAGAAGATTATATGAATAATTTTCTAAAGTTATATTTTCTAATTAATTTATCTACAATGTTCTTATTATAAACGTTTACTTCGGATACCTCCCTAATTAATTTTAATTCGTTGTTATAATTATCTTTGTGTAAAGGTAGATTGATTAATCTATTTACCATAAGATTTAAACTAGCCATCTTATTTTTGGAAGCTATGATTCGAACCATTAGGAATGTATCTCGAAGAGGTGGTGTTTTTTCTAAAAATATTAAAAATCTAACCCTATTTTATTGTTTCTACTGACTAAAACATCCAGAAATGGCAAACTATCCTTATTTTCGAATTCATACGAGAATACTGTGTTTTGGGATTGACTAAGTTCTTAATAAAATTATCTAAGTTTTTATTTTTTATATTGAAAATGTCTAAAAGTCATCCACTTAACTGAACAATACCTTCGGAAAGTAACTGAATGCATCTTTCGCATCGGATTAAAATTTACGGATGAATAAGTTGGCTAACTGTGACAGAGTATTGCCTATTGCAATTCCTTCTTGTTGTTCGTAAAATCTATTATTAAGCAGAAACAATCTTGTTATTAAAACCATTTAACTATAGTAACTCCTTCATGTACTTCAAGATATTCGGAATTGGGAAAGTCGGAAACAACGATGATACGTCAAAGGAACCAATACTTCACCTTTTTGTAGATATGTGTTTTTGGCTTTTTCTATGAATTTTGTTGAGTTTATCACAAAACAGAAAGGTAGTTGGTTTGATAGATTTTCAACAAAACAAAATTCAACAGAAACAAAACAAAATTCATAGAAAACAAAATTGATGTTTTACTCAGTAGAAACAATAAAAACAGGTTAGATTTTGATATTATTCACTTCGAGATACATTCCTAATGATTCGAATCATAGCTTCCAAAATAAGATGGCTAAATGGTAAATTGATTAATTAATTTTCCTTTAAACAAGATAATTATAAAATAGAATTCAAATTAATTAGGGAGGTATCCAAGGTAAACGGTTATAATAAGAACATTGTAGATAAATTAATTAAAAAACATAAGTTTAGAAAATTATTGAAAGAATCGTCCACTTTTCAAAAGAATCAGAACAAAAATAAATTCTTGGTTTGATGCCTAATTAACACGAGGACCAGAAAAATTTTTGAAAAAAGGGGACATTAAGGTTGTGTACAAACCATATAATAAATTAAGAGAAGTCCTGGGTAATCCAAAGTATAAAAGTAAATCAACATGAAAAGTCGGGGATTTACGAAATTAGTTGTCAAGATTGTGATGGAAGATATATTGGGCAAACAAAAAGATTCAAAACAAAAAGATTTAGTGTTTCATACCGAAGATTCCAATGGAATAATTGAATAATAATGAAAATAGGAATACACACCGCACTAAAGGACTAATTTTTACTAGCCAGTACCAAATCTTGCCACATCTTGCATCTTGTAATTAAGATGCACAATGAAGTGTTATATGATGTAACAGAAAGAACAACGGCAGGAAATAAAAGCTTTTTCGCTTTAAAGAACATCTTTATCCAACAATAATTAGAGCAATGGTATTACTGTGTCAAAAACGTGGACTCTAACAAAGAAGGACGAACTATCTTTGAGTGCATAAGAAAGGAAAATACTCATGTAATATATATGGCCCCATTCAAACGGAAGAACTGGCAACAATTTTTAATAGTCCAGATTTAGTTAAGGACATAACATACAGGAATAGATGAGTGAGTTAGTGGAGCAACATCAAGAAGATGGATAGTGAAAAACCCACCAAGAAAATATTGGGTATGGAAAATGTTGGTAGTGTCCATCTATTGCTATATTTCCAACTCATGCAGTTTCGAGCTTTCATCTGAAATTCGAGTCCTATTTACAATACTTGATGATGTCATCATAGTCATCAGTGTTTTCGGTCTTCTTCATGAACATTTATGACTGCTTTGGATCGCTGTTTATAGATTTGCTAGATTGCTTTGGTCTACCTGTCCTTACATCGCCTCGCGATATAGCCTGCTCACCTCCATCATAATTAAACCAAATTTAAATTAAATCTAATAAACATTCTTTCTAATACTATTTTTCAAAAAACTTCCAGATAAAAAAGGCCCAAGGCCTAAGCCCCAACAAGAATATCGTTGACAATTACCGCCCACGTATTAGCTGAAAATCTATATTGAAAAAAGCATGAAGAAAATAAAAGGAATGTATGATTCACAAAAAAAAACGAAAAACATTAGTAGTCGTCTATTCGTTCGTGTTCTTTATTTGTTGAATGTTTTAAAATTTATTAAAGGCTTTTTTAGCAGCCTAATTTTAGAGATATCTAAAAAATAGAATTGGAGAAAAAATATTATATCGAGTTTTATATGCTGTTAAAAAAAGTCTCAACTTAGGAATCACTCTGTATATACATATATATATATATATATATATATATATATATATATATATATATATATATATATATATATATATATATATATATATATATATATACCAATATCAAATATATCAATAAATTTAAAAAAATATATACGAAAGAAATTTTTGAATAATTACTAAGTTTTTATTGAAAACTATTGTCCAAACAATTTTACACAAATTACATACTGTCATAATTAACACAGTAAATAACTTAATTACTGTGTATAATAACACCTTATAATTATTTATTAATTATAATTGATATAATTATTTTTTTAGAAATCATTTACCATGAAATTTCAAACATATATTCGCTCAGTAGAAAATGTGACAACGATTATCAAAGATGGACTTTTTAATCGATTCATCAAGAGTTTTCTATATGAAAATTTTGTGTTGTACTATGTCAAATATTAGTATGAAGTAAGATGACTTTTGTTATTCGCGCGCGTTACGTATCTATAATACAACAATTTATTTTTTAAGATGGTAAAACAGTCCTTGTCATCTAACAGAGGTTTCACATCATTTCGCTTGTTAAGTTAGTATAGAATCTTGTGTAATTAACTGTGTTAATACGAATACTTTTTTTTTATAATTATCTAATTAGCCAAAATTTATCAAATTTAGCCAAAAGTGAGCTTCGTCAAAATTTTACGGTTAAATTCAAGTCAAGCTTGAATTCATAGTCAAATCAAGTTTCAATTGATTTTGATTCCATTCACCTTGCTTACGACACAAACTTGGATAAGCTGGATCTTCTAAGCAAAATCTTTACCCGAAATTTTCTAAATAGTCAAATAACTAAGCCCAACTTCCTGCAAACCTGCGACGAATTGATTAATTTGGATCTTTATCCACACTACTAAAATAATATTAAAGAAGGTATTCCAATCCTACAAGGGGCGATGGGAAATGTGTCAAACGGTGGCACAATCTCACGTGTATCCAAGACATCCATTTAAACTTTTATGGCGTGCCAACTTAATAGTTTTGGGGTTCAAATCCTCACCATGGTTATATTTTTTTACAAGTTACAAGTTATTTTTTCAGTCTCTAGTTCAGTTTTTCATTCATCATATGTTATCAAAAACTTTGTTCCCGTGAAACATCGCCAAACACTCGATTGAAATATCCTCACGACGCTGTTTTTGTTCCATTGTGAGTAATCGCGAAATCTACCTTACGCGCAGGTTTTTCATGGCCAAATTATCAGTCGATATGCGATGTATAGCCAGCTGCTAGCTCGCGCATTTTTAGTCGACGGTCATCCAATAACATTTTGTAGATCTTCACCTCATTTGGTCGACCACTGCGATATTCGTCTTGGCAACTCGTACGGCCTCATTTAAACTCTGCCGCCCAATATTTTACTATGGTAAACGAAGGAGCAAACTCCCCCAGAATAAAATTTAACTCAGCTTTGATTTCGGTTAGAGTGAGACCGTTCAAATGAAAGTATTCTATCACATAACGATTGTCTAAATGGTTGTGGCGTGTTTATATATTTGTTTTCTTTTTTTTTTTTGGTTTTTCACCACGATCTAAAACTCAAAAATATCAAAAATATTTGTTTTTATGTAAATAAAAGAATCACTGGATAAAAAAACAAAACGGAGACAAATTTATCAGTGATTCTTTTTCTGTAATAAATTTAAAATTCTTTTAAATAAATACAAATCACTGGAAGCGTTCACTATTAGTGACTGCCAAACAAATACTAAATAACGTAGCGTCGTTAAACTTCAAACAACAGCTTCCATATATACCTGAAATCGGTTTCTTCAGATTGACTAGAACATATGTATATTAAAAATATTTTCTAATGTGGTTTGTTTTAATCAACACTATCACCATTTTTCGCTCTATTTCTGACAATATAAACAATGAAATTATCGAAAGACGATCGAACGACGGCGAAATTCAAAATCAAAACAAAACGGTCGACGACTACGCATCAGGTGTAGTTCCCGGAAGAATTCCCCATTTAAAACCAATTTCCGAGCAATACGGATTACGAATTTTGACTAATTTTCTACCAGGTAAACGGGCTGCATCTAATTTTCATGCAAATTCGGCTGATGGGGTTAGACCGTGGCTCCAAAAACTCCAGATTGACCAAAAGGAAATAGAAGTCTGATGGCAATTGATTTAACTGGTGTGCCTCTGGCTGGACATTGGCGTATCGCGGATTGTTTAATATAATATATTAATTATTTTTAATTATTTTTAATTACTTT
Organism: Cosmopolites sordidus; assembly: GCA_031761425.1. NCBI lineage: Eukaryota > Metazoa > Arthropoda > Insecta > Coleoptera > Curculionidae > Cosmopolites > Cosmopolites sordidus. The sequence goes on from JARFXV010001296.1 coordinate 201,767, forward strand.
TAATTATTTTTAATTATTTTATATGTAAACTTCATGAATACTGTATTAAAAAGTGTGGGAGTTGGTTTATTTATAATACATTATTAATGCTGTTTTATATATGTAAATCGTACAAAGTTTTCGGTCTGACAAAAATCACAAGATTTCTTAGAATTTAACGAATTGATCAAATCTAATAAGAATTAGAACCTAGCAATTCAATATTCAATACATTCAATAATACAATACAATAATTCAATACATTTTGGCCCAATAATGTTTCGTTTTTAATGGTCTAAGTATAATGCGACTTGTTCAAATGTGCAAAAGAAAAGCCTATCTTAGCTTTGACTTAATCATTAGAAGTGAATCTCCGTCTCGTGGGTCGTTTCTTGAAATTAAAGAAGATGAAGTAATCACTGGAAGACAAACCGGACAAATACGCATGTGGAAGCCCTTTGAAGAATTGAGACGAAACCTGACGCATGCGCATTATCGTGGTGAAAGATCATTCAGAAAAGCCCGTATAGCGCCCATCAGTGATCTAGTTGCGAAGTGTAATACTTGCCGATGATAATCCTGTCTTTTACCAAGTATTCTATTAATACCACACCACCAAAAGCATAGTCATAACTTTTCCTGCAGTTGATATTTGGTCGACTGTTAATAAACGTGACATCCAAAACGCTTTCGTACCCAAAAGATTAAAAACCACGGTCTATCAAGATGTCTACAATGATTGTAAATCCGCGTACCTTGAGACGTTTTTGCCAGTTCATCATGATCAAACCATTCAATTCAATTCCAAATTCTTAATTCAGCAGTCCACTTTTTTACCATCGAAGACAAAAGGAAAAAATATTTTAAAGTCTAAAACTAAATTCAAATTTAACTTTTTTTATTGTTCGTAAGTGGTTTACTGAGTTTCGATGTGATCGAACCAGCATGAGTGACGATCTGATGCCCCATTGAAATCACTACTGAAGAAATGCTCAACATATTCATCATTCATTGGAGAGATTGCTGAAATGATGAGTATCTCGGACGAATGCGTAAGGGACATCTTACATAAATATTTGGACATGCTAGTCTAAAACGCAATCGAGAGACCATTTCACAGCCACGTGTTTAAACCCGCATAAGGGCAATCCGAAGGACTTTCTGCGGCAATTCGTGACTGTTAATGAAATTTGGATTCGTCACTACTCACTAGAAATGAAGAAACAGTCAAAAGTAGGCTACGAATTGATGACGAATCCACTCTATTTTTCAGACTTGGCCCCCTCCGAATTTTTGTTTCCTAATATCAAGAACGGGTTGGCAGGGAAGACATTCACATCAAATGGAGGGATTATAGCCGAAATAGAAAACTATTTCGTAGAGTTTGACATGGTATACTTTTAGAAAACCCTAAAAAATCTGGAAAAACATTAAGGGAAGTATATCAAGTTAAAAAGAGACCAATAAAAGGGAAATTAGACAAGAAAAGTTTTTCGATAAACATTTGTGATGAATTTCTATCAAATAGAAACCAACACAATCTAAAATTGAATAAATAAGCAAAATGTTACTTGCGACAAACGGAAATTCATCTGTCCTGTGCCTTCCCATATAACAGATCTTACAAAATTGAGCGGTTTTTTAAATTATTGAATAAAAACCAGATGGCGTCGTGAATTTTCTTGGGTTTAGTCTTATTTCCTACGTGTAATGTATGATATTTATAAAAATGAAGCCATACACAATACAATAATGCGTTAAAAATCAGCCTTTACTGAAAAATGTTTTTAGAGAATCACGTGATGTTTACAGTTTGCACAATCGTCCATCTAGAAAACGCTCTTAATCGAATTATTCAAAAATTTCAAGAAACTAAAGTTGGGTGGAAGGTAAAAGAAGAGCACTATATAGTCGTAGTGGTCATTTATAGGAGCATATTGATTTTGTACGTGAAAGTGTTGATGAAAACTCAGAAATTTCCATTAGTTGATGTTAGTGAATTCATAACATTGAGTATTTTCCGATAGATTTTAGCAAATGGATCATTTACAACGTCATGTATTTGTCAATTGGATCAAAGAACAAACAGAGATTTTTCTCAAAAAAGTATCGGTCATTTGCGGAAGAATCACATTTTGAAATTGATGACTATGACTATGTTAATATACAAAATTGCCGCATATGGGCTGAGGAAAATCCACGATTGATTCACTTTTACATCCTAAACGACTCACTGTTTAGCGTGCGTTATGGTCAGGAGGCGTAATTGGGTCATCGTGTGATTTGACACCGTTGAACAATCCACAATCAATTCCTGAACTAAAGGATGAAATTAATCTAGTCACTGGTAAGATATAGCCACGGCTATGTCAAAATGTCATCCAAAATTTTGGCAAAAGAGTGGACGTCTGTGAAGGCAATGGAACTTAGTTATTGCAGTTCAAGGTCAGGCCCATCGTAAGACCAAATACCTTCTGAAAGGTTAAGCTGTAGATCCAGTCACGAAGTCACTGTTAAAGATAAATCAATAATATAATATATCTAATCTCTGGATCTGGAGAATTCTCCTTAGACACTCGAATATGTGTGAGCCCGAATTTCTGGGCTTTTATTAGATTCGAAGTAAATATGATTTTTTTACGTCAAAATGTAGAGGCAACTGTCAAATATTAACTTCTTTTCAATGTCCTCGATGTCTCTCTTTCTATTCAAATTGAGCGTTTCTGCCCCATATAAATATTCTGGCTTAATAACTGTGTTGCAATGTTTCAGTTTTGTGTTTTTAGAAATGCATTTTTTGTTGTAAATATTTTGCGTAAGTCTCAATGCAGTTTCCATTTTTTGACATCTACCCTTATTGGCCGCTTTTTTCAACCCATTTTTCATGATTCACTCAAATATTTGAATTGAGAAACTCGTCTGATGTTACCATATTTTGTTTTTAGAAATGGAGTTCCTAGTCTGTTGCAGGTCATTTATTTTGTCTTGTCCAAGGAAATTTGGAGTCCTACCTTTTCTGCTCTTTCTTTTAGGATTTTAATCTGTTTTTGTGCCGTTAATATATCCTGAGCCAAAATTGCTAGCTCATCAGCAAACGCCAGACAATCAATTTTGATGTTGGTTGTCCCCAGTTTAATGAGTTGGTCAATATTTAGGGCCGACTTTTTTTCACGCCACTCCTGCATTACGTTTTCTAGAACACAGTTAAATAAGAGTGGCGAGAGTCCATCCCCTTGGCTCACTCCAGTTTTAATTTCGAAGGGCTTTGAGATGTCACCCATGAATTTAACTTTTGACTTTGTGTTAGTTAGTATTAAGATATAGCCACGGCTATGCCAAAATGTCATCCAAAATTTTGACAAAAGAGTGGACGTCTGTGGAGGTGCAAGAGGTGCTGTAATCTGGCGCTTCGAAAGTCGAAGTGCAGCATCAATAGTTTTAATTAATATTTGGATAGATAACCCTCCGATAAGGCAATGTAACTTAATTATTGCAGTTCAAGGTCAGGCTCATCGTAAGACCAGATACCTTCTGAAAGGTTAAGCTGTAAATCCAGTCACGAAATCACTGTTAAAGATAAATCAATAAATATATCTAATCTCAATATGGAAGTGATGATAGATCTGGAGAATTCGAAAGAACACATTTTTAAACTATATTGTATTGTAATGAACCACTATCATACATTTTTTAAATTAGGCTGGAATTAGTCTTCTCCTTAGACACTCGAATATGTGTAAGTCCGAATTTCTTGGCTTTTATTAGATTCGAAGTAAACATGATTTTTTTACGTCAAAATGAAGATGCAAGTGTCAAATATTAACGTCACACTGTCTGTATCTCCTGTTGCAATACGCTTTATTCGATACCATAATATTTTTAAGTTCCGCCACTGACTAAACCCATCGTCTTCTCCTGCTGTCTCACCGATCCCTTTCCAAATTAATTGATTAATATTTTGAATTATTATCCGAAAGTTCTCACAGCCAGACTCTTTCCGAAGCAATTAACGAGATGACCTTCGTTTACAGTAGTCAGTCTGGTCTTGGTCCTTTTGTGGAGGCCCCTTTCTGCGACCAACAAAAGGCAACCGATCTGGTGCCCGCCCAGTTGCAGTTAAAAGCGCAGCAGCGATATTTATTTTTGTTAAAGAGATCCATTTATGGTTTAGAGGTTTTTTTCTTTGTTGGTTTTTCGTTATTTATGTTTATCCTGCTTTTTCCATTCATTCGTTTTGTGTCTAATTTGATTAAATCTACTATTATTATGTGAGGTGCCCATAGTTAGTCGTGATGCCATTGTTTCTTGTAACAATAGACGTCTATAGGTGACCTTTACCGAAATGCATTACTCGGATTTGCATGTCCCCATCGCTAACTGCAACTAACTAATACAATATATATATATATATATATATATATATATATATATATATATATATATATATATATATATATATATATATATATATATATATATATATATTGTTGTTAGCCTTCCTTTGCGCCCATACTGATTTCATTCTTTCGCGATGCGCTTTTTTCCTTTCGCCAGATGAAGTTGTTCCTGTCTTCCTGCATTTTTCTCTCTGACCAACCTCCCAAACGTTAACCGTGTGTCTGAAGCAGCCTCTATCTTGAATTTCACTTTGTGTACTATTTGCTGATCTTAGGTCCTTTTTAATTGCAGCAATCGATTTAATTATTTCTACTTTAGTTCTTCTCCCTATTTTCTTAAAATTCAACTATTTATCTAGTTAGCCTACTCGTATTCATTCGTTTTATGTGTCCGTAAAACTTAAGCCTTTTTCTCATATCGTTATGTATATCCGTGTATTGTTTGATTTCTTGGTTTTCTCGAAGTCGGTATGTTGTGCTATTTATTTGTTTGGGGCCTAAGATTTTTCTTATAATTTTTCTTTCCTTCTTTTCAATCTCCTCGATGTCTTTCTCTCCCTCGATGTCTCAGTTTTGTGTTTTTAGATATGCATTTTTTGTTGTAAATATTTTGCGTAAGTCTCAATGCAGTTTCCATTTTTTGACATCTACCCTTGTTGGCCACCTTTTCTAACCCACTTTTTATGATTATTTCACCCAAATATTTGAATTGTGAGACTCGTCTGATGTTACTAAATTTTGTTTTTTAGAAATGGTGTTCTCAGTCTGTTGCAAGTCATGTATTGTGTATTTTCAAAGGAAATTTGGAGGTCTACCTTTTCTGCTGTTTCTTTTAGGATTTCAATCTGTTTTTGTGCCGTCAATATATCTTGAGCCAAAATTGCTAGATCATCAGCAAACACCAGACAATCAATTTTGATGTTGGTTATCCCCAGTTTAACGAGTTGGTCAATATTCAAGGCCGATTTTTTTTCACACCACTCCTGTATTACGTTTTCTAGAACACAGTTAAATAAGACTGGCGAGAGTCCATCCCCTTGTCTCACTCCATTTCTAAGGGCTCTGAGATGTCACCCATGAATTTAACTTTTGACTTTGTGTTAGTTAGTGTTACTGTAATAATTGCCAGCATTTTCAGATCTAGTCCGTGTTCGTTCAAGATTTGGAATTTGGAAGGATTTGGAAGGATTCGCGGTCAATAGAATCATATGCTTTTTCGAAATCCACATATGTACAGACGAGATTTTTATTGTATAGTTTTTGATGTCTTAGGATCAACTTTAGATTCAAGATCTGTTCAGGGCAGGATAAGCCCGGTCGAAAACCTGCTTGATATTCACCAATTTTAGGCTCTAATTGTCCCTACACCCTGTCTAGTAGACATTGAGATAGAATTTTTTAACAAACTGGGAGAAGAGATATCCCTCTATAGTTGTTTACATCCGTTTTATCTCCTTTCTTATGTAGTGGATGGATTAGAACATCTTTCCAATCTTCCGGAATCCGTTCAGATCGGCAAACTTCTTATAAAATTTTGGTTATTTCCTAGATTGTACCTGGACCAGCGGATTTCAAAAGTTCAGCAGTGATTCCATCTTCACCAGAAGCTTTGTTATTTTTAAGTTGCTTGATTTGCCTAATTATTTTATCTTCATTCGCTGGTAATGAATCTGGGTTTGTTTATTTAGGGTTTGGTGTTAGTAATCAGAAAAATGGGTAGGTACCACATCAGCTGAACGAGAGACAGATAGAAAAGTGAAAAACGGCATGCGAAGTTTTGCTTTCTCGGTATTAAAGAAATATTTTTTGCATGAAATGGTATGTAAATGGAAATATTTTGAGAACTCAAAGGCAGAAAAGTGATTTTATAGCTCGACAACACCCCATCCCATACAGTGAAAGCGGTCAGAGACACCATTTCTGTACTTGACTAGGAAATCCTACCCCACCATACTCATCAGACTTGGCACCTTTGGACCACCACTTGTTTTGATCAAGAGAGGGGATAAATGTGCTGTTAGCGACGGTGTACACTTTGAATAATGGCGCGAATTGGCTGTACACTTGCCACATTTTACAAGAAATTGAGCCAACAGTTAACAGTTCACAAGAAATTGAGCCAACGTCAACATGGCTGTAAAAACTGTGTCAACGTGTTGAAAAGATAGCCCACTCTATAGCCAATGTGTGGATGGCCATTTGGTATATATACCGGCATACGGAAAATTCTTTGATGTGGGATATAAAATCGACAACCCATTGGTAATTGGACAATGCAAATTCCAATCTCCGCCAGCGCGTTCACAGACGCTAACTTTACCAGCCACACATTGGTCAAGTGACCATTGTCAATCGTATGGCCAAAGTGTAGCGACGGCTTAAAACTATATCATAAATTTTGTTGACTATTTTCTATGTAATGGCAGTAACAGGGCGTCCTGAACGTTGAAGATAACCCGTGTTAGTTCAACTACATCTAAACTTAGCAAAACTTTATAAATCATGAAATGTGAAGGAGCAGAGTCCCCATTATACATTATTCATTATTCACATTATTCACACATTATTCATTTTCAACATTTTTCAATATATCAATCGTAAAGCTAAATACCGTCTGAGAGGTTAAACTATAGATCCAGTCACGAAATAGGTGCTAAAGATACTCAAATAAACAATCAAACCTAATGTGGAAGTGAATTTATAAAAAAAAAATCAACGAAGTGATGTTAATGGAGCATTCCAAAGCACACTTTTAAACTATCTTAACCATCTTTTCTCGATTTTTTGGTATGATCGAAATAAGTACACGTTTATTTCTGATGGTTGCATTGTTTATTTTTTCTAGTCTAATAACATCTCGTTTTCACCTTTAAAATTTTTATTTCTGAATGTATGTCTGTATTCTATTTACTTAGATACTTAGAATTTGTTGCCTTTATATTGTTGACTTCATATTCTATGTTGTATTTGTTCTTTATGGTTACACCCAAACGTCGACGTTTTCATCTTCCATTGAAATAACCATTATTTCGATTTTTTTTATTATTGTTATCCTTTTACCCTCATTTCATCTGCTTTCACATCTCCTCCACCTGCATCTGCTCTCATAGCCCAATAATAGTTTGTTTTAGTTACAATTTCTTCGGTAATATGAAATCATCTGGGTGTAAGAATTCTTTAACTGACTGTATTCAACCTTTGAGTTATTACCTATATGCTCTTTAACACTGAATTAACTTTCTCAAATGGAACATCTGCATTCTTCTTTGTTTTACATCTTTGTGTAATAAAAAATATGTTTGTGCCACCTCTTCATATTCTTATTTTGTTTGTGGTTGATTTGTAAATACTTTTAATTGATTTTATTTCATTATTTTATATTCATCTTTCCACCTTTTGATTTTAAAATAGGTTCTGGCTTCTGATACTAAAAGCAGGCTTTTTCGAAATTTATTAAGCATACATATATATATATATATATATATATATATATATATATATATATATATATATATATATATATATATGTTACATCTAATATTTTCACGGAAGGTAGATAATGTTTCTAAATCATTCCGGGTGTCGATCCGTCGATTCTGTGAAGAGTCACGATGTTTCGCCAAAATATCATTTAGCATTTTCAAGTGTTGTCTGCTTCGACTGAATTGATTGCTGTCGTCAGTTGGACTCTTCAATCGAAGCGGAGTTCAGAAGCGGAATGCAGAAGTGATCCTTTTACATAAGAAGGGAACACAGGAAGATTTAAAGAACTACCGTACGATAAGCCTCCTATCAGTAATGTACAAAGTTTTTACTAAGATAATTTCTAAAAGAATATTAAAACAGCTGAATGACGCACAACCAAGAGAACAAACAGGATTCAGAAGTGAATTCAGTACAATGGATCACATCCAGGTTGTACTGTAGGCCATAGAAAGGCATAAGGAACCATGCCACTGTGCTAGGCTTTTATCGACTACGAAAAAGCATTTGACCCCATCTCAAAACATGCAATAATGGATGCGCTGCTTAGCCAAGGGGTAGATAAAGTATATGTAAACCTATTAGGATAGATGTATGATGGAGCTACAGCCACAATCCACCTTGATAATCTTGAAGTGGGAATTAATGTAGAACGAGGTGTACGACAGGATGACGCAATATCGTCTATTATTTTCTCGACTGGCCTCGAACAAGTATTTCGTAAACAGGATTGGGAACAGGATGGTGTAAAGATCAATGGTGCAAACTTAAACCATCTTAGATTTGCAGATTATATCGTTCTCCTTTCACAAGACCCAGAGGAGCTGCAAAGACGCATACAAGAACTGCAAAAGGCTGACGAACCATTTGGCTTGAAAATAAACCTGAAAAAGAGTCAGGTTATGTTCAATAATTTCGTTCAGGACGGAAGAATTTCAGTTTTAGGAAGGGATTTGGAGATTGTGGACAGCTTTATATATCTTGGGCAGAGGATTTCAATGGAGGTGAATACCGCCCGGGAAGTGGAACGGCGTGTTAAATGTGGCTAGCAGGTTCAACATTGTGTTTAAGAGCAGACTCCCACTTTGCCTGAAAAGAAAAGACTTCGATCAGTGCGTTCTACCCGTTATGACATACGGAAGTGAAACCTGGACACTCATATCCCAATCAATTCAAAAACTTCGGGTAGCACAGAGGGAAATGGAAATATGTATGCTTGGTATTACAAGACGAGACAGAAAGTCCTGAGCATGGATCAGGGAACAAACGAAAGTCTGTGACATCATTGGAAGAGTAAAGCGATTGAAATGGAGATGGGCAGGCCATATAGCGAGGCGATGGGATGACAGATGGATCAAGGCAATCCTGGAGTGGATACCGCTTGATCGCAAACGTCCGTGAAGAACACCGAAAGCACGATGGATTGATAACATCGTTAAGTCTATATGACCAGAGTGGCAGAGGAAAGCCTAGGACCGTGAAAGTTGGAACATGCTGAAGAGGCCTTCATCCTGCAGTGGATCGACACGGGCTGCTGATGATGATATAACTAAATTCCTATATAAAGTGTAGTCTTCCTTTTTGTGTATTCCAGTCTCTCGGTATTATCTTACTTTTCCAAACTATATTTAGTATTCTAAGAAGAACTAATGTACCAGTACCTTCCACGTACTTTAACCAGCCAGTTTTTAAGTTATCACATCCAGCTGTTATTTCTACTCTTAATTTTCGCAATGTCTTTTTAATTTTGGGTAGGTCAACCTCGGTGTTTCCCTTACGTATCTCTTTGCCGAAAATAGGGACTTATTACCCACCGATGGTGATACTAAAGAAACTTTTAAAACATCAGGGGTTATCCCACTTTTTCTAATATTGTGGGTAGTTATAAATATGGAGGGATAGTGTGAATATCATGTATAGTGAGTTTTAGGACTAGTACGAATCACATTTCTGTTTCGGTTAGCTTAAATATATGTTATATATCCATTAATAGACATAGAAAACATCATAAAACATTATTTTATAACTACCATGCGGGTAGTATACATCAAAATAAACTTATTTAAATGCATCAACAACGACTATAAATCATTTTACAAAATCCTCCTACGGGCAAGTTGCGACGTAATCAGAATATATACTCAATTTGCATTTTATTATTATCTATGATCTTTAGTTTGTTTTGTGTTTGTTCATCAAATTTCACGGATAATTATTGTTAGAAACTTTTTTTTACCATTGAAAAAAATATTAATGAAGAGTGTGTAAAGAATGTAGTAAAGCTGTGTTCGTACTTGACAGCGGTAATATACAAGGGATACTCGAATAAATAAGTTTCAATAACATCACATAATTATACTTCTTTTTCCCTACTAGATTTAGATATCTAGATGTCGTCATCTGCAATGTGTGTGTAATATGATGTGATAAATTATGTAGGTGTGAAATATTAGTATTAGTAATTTCAACTTTGACATTAAACTACAGTTATGTGTATTTTTTGTAACAAACAAATCAAATGTATGGTGAATCGTATGAAATAAATGGCTATACATTTTATTTTCAAAAAATACCAGATCGGTTCGACTCGAAATTGACTATCCAAATAAATATAACAATGCGACATTGTCAATCTTTAAGAAAATTTCAAAACGTTTTAAAATATGTACTAGTCTTATTTAATATTCGTTTATTTAATTTAATAATTTTTACAATATTTTCATTTCCCAGTATTTCTAATATTTCGCAGTTCATCAACCGCAAGTGCTCCTTACATATTTCCATTGAAACATAGTACTTTTCTTTTAATTATTTTGTTTTTTTTCTTCATTCTTGATCTCTGTTATTGTTTTCGTTGGATATGTTATTGTTGGTCTAAGTTTTTTTTGTGAACATATGTTTATTTCAGTAAAATACCTGTTATATATTTGCTATTCTCTCTTATGTACTGTAAGTTACTCTGTAAGTTACTGTCATTAAATATTAATTGTCAATGTAAGTTTCATTGACATACACAAAAAATATATTTACTTTCTATCTTTTCATAATTTATAGAAATTAATATAATTTAATTTTAGATTCCTTTTGAAAACGGGAGCAGAATACTTCCCGAAACGTTAACGTTAAAAGTTTGTATATTTTTTAGAACATTTTTATATTTTTAAAATTTTATTCGTTAGGCAAATTTATTACAAGAAAGAATAACTGAGAAATTTGTCTCCGTTTGGTTTATTTTTGTTTTTTACGCAGTTATTCTTTATTTACATAAGAACAGATATTTTTATATTTTTTGAGTTTTAGATCGTGGAGAAAAACCCAAATAAACAAAAAAAAAATATTCTCGAGATTTATGCCCTAGAAAGATTGAATATAACCAGTAGAAGGAGGGAACTCTCGACTAAATGGCCTTCTTTGGGGAGAAGGTCAACTTATTTTTTACTTGGAAGCATCTCTAGGGTTAGGTTCTCAACAAAACTTAGTATAATAATCTTCTTCACCAGTATCTCGAGCTTTATATAAATATTACCGAAGATTTCTGTGAGATCGAGAAAAAATGCTCTTTTAAAGACGCTATAAAAGTTTTGCTGGCAAATCTCGCCACCTAATGAGGGTGCCCATTTAGTGGAGCTACAATCATTGAACAAGTCAAGAATCCCTTCGAGATGGAACTGATATAGATCGCTGGTTTGTAAACTAAAGGAGAGTTGCTGTTTCCCTTCTTGATGGTCACGACTGGTATACGAAGATAGTCTGCATAAGCAAGAACATGTAACCATACATGCCATTGGGAAAATTAAGAAAAAATGGTGGAGGAAAAGGAAAAAGGAAGTGACTCTGCCCCAGTTAACCGAAAATACAATAAAAACTTAATTAATTTATGTCTGGTGCATCCTTCGATATTACTAATAAGATATAAATTAATTACATTTTTTATTTTGATAGAATAATATGAAGTCATAAATTGACAGAGAGGACATTGAAATTTCTGCGAATTTAGAACAATTTGGAACAAACAATAACGAATTTAGATTCAGTTATGTGACAACTTCGTGGGCAATACTCGAATTCCAAAACTAGGGCGATCAAAACTTAGTACTCGTACATCGCTCAAATCCGTAAACTGTTATCCAAGTTCTTATAACGGTAGAAGCAACAATGACCGATCGTTTTACTATTTCACGAAACCTTACGGAACCTTTCACGAAACCTGCTTTTTTCATAAAGTTAACTTATCTCTTTGAAAATTCGAATAATTTTCTGAAACCGCGTGGTGCATACACTTTTAAGATAACTCCGAATTATAGAATTATAGTTATAAAATTTTATTCGCTAGACAAATTTATTACAACAAAGAATCACTGAGAAATTTGTCTCCGTTTGATTTGGAAGATTAAGAAAAAAAGGTGGAGGAAAAGGAAAAAGGAAGTGACTCTGGCCCAGTTAACCGAAAATACAATAAAAAATTAATTAATTTAGGTCTGGTGCCTCATTCGATATTACTAATAAGATATAAATTAATTACATTTTTTATTTTGATAGAATAATATGAAGTCATAAATTGACAGAGAGGACATTGAAATTTCTGCGAATGTAGAACAATTTGGAACAAACAATAACGAATTTAGATTCAGTTATATGACAACTTCGTGGGCAATACTCGAATTCCAAAACTAGGGCGATCAAAACTTAGTACTCGTACATCGCTCAAATCCGTAAACTGTTATCCAAGTTCTTATAACGGTAGAAGCAACAATGACCGATCGTTTTACTATTTCACGAAACCTTACGGAACCTTTCACGAAACCTGCTTTTTTCATAACGTTATGAACATAACTCTATGAAAATTCGAAATATTATAACTTATCTCTATGAATATTCGAATAATTTTCTGAAACCGCGTGGTGCATAAACTTTTAAGAGAACTCCGAATTATACGAAGAATATCATGAAGCATAAAAAATATATATGTTATATTCAAGATATGCTGCACAGTGATTATATTTTCATAGTAGGATTTTAAATGATACACTCGTAACTTTTTAATGTTTCAAACGTTTATTATAGATTTTGATATGTTGTCTATATATGTTTCGTCTTGTTAGGGATTTCTGAAGAGTAGCTTGAGAAAGCTACTCTTGAAAAAATGCAACGTACTAGCTTGAGAAGGCCCTAAACCAGCCCAAAATTTTATTTATATTAAATGTTTGAAACAGTAAAAACCTACAAGTATATTATTTAAAATCCTAATATTTTCAAAATGTTTCTCAATAACGGAATCCATAAACATGATTATATTTTCAGTTAAATTTATATTATGTATACTGGATGTTACATATTTATTTCAAGATGTATTTGAATGTTGTTACTTCATAAGGGTAAAATCTTATTGAAAATGACTCATTGCTACATTAGAGGTTCATTTAGAAAAGCACGTGCCAAAAATATATCTAACGAGAACAAGAAGGCAAGAACACATCTGCGAGTTTGATATATGGCGAAACAATTTATTCCAACTTGGCCTTCGAAGATACAAACAAATTGCGCTTGCAAGTCACGGCAATTACCGACGTAATATATCTATCAAAACTTGTAACCCTATCATTATCAATTATCTAGGTGCAGAATGAAAAATGGAACAACGATCGAAAAAGTAAAAGCATACGAAAACGAAACTCAATAGATTAACAATCGAAATTTATGTGATTCTTTTTGCAAAAACTAGTTATCTGACGGTTCTAAAATGATTGATTGATGATTGAATTTATCCATATAAAATAATTATAAAGGTAGCAAATGGATACCAAGCATGTACGAGTAATTTACAAGGTTCTATTTTATGTTAGTATAGTTAATTTTCGTTAATTTTTACTTAAAAAATGTGGTTATTTCAGAACGAAAATTATCTAGTATATATATACATACATATATATATATATATATATATATATATATATATATATATATATATATATATATATATATATATATACATATATATATATATATATATATATATATATATATATATATATATATATATATATATATATATATATATATATATATATCATCATTCAGCCATTGTCGATACACTGCAGAATCCTCCCCACCATACTTCCAATTCGCACTGTCCTGAGCTTTCCTCTGCCATTCGGGTCCAATATACTTGATGATGTCATCCGTCCATCATGTTTTCGGCCTTCTTCGCGGGCATTTATGATCAAGCGGTATCCATTCAAGAATTGCTTTGGTACATCTGTAGTCGCATCGTCTCGCTATATGACCTGCCCAGTTCCATTTCAATTCTTTCGCATTTCCAATGATGTCACATACCTTCGTTTGTTTTCTGATCCATATGCAGGTCTTTCTGTCCCGTTTTGTAATGCCAAGCATACACCTTTCCGTTCCCCTCTGTGCAACCGGAATCTTTTGAACTGACTGTGATGTGAGTGTCCATGTTTCACTTCCATATGTCAAAACGGGCAGAACGTACTGATTAAAAACATTTCTCTTCAGACAAAGTGGGAGTTTGCTCTTAAATAGTATATTAAGCCGGCCAAATGCCTGCCAGCCACACTTAACCCGTCGTTCCTCCTTCCAGGCGGTATCACCCTCCATTGAAATCCTTTGCCCAAGATATATGTAGTAGTCCACAACCTCTAAATCACCTAACCAAACCTGACTCTTTTTTAGGTTTATTTTCAAACCTGGTTATCCCGCCCTTTGGAGCTCTCATATGTGTTCTTGTAGCTCATCTGAGTCTTGTGAAAGGAGAACGATATCATCCGCCAATCTAAGATGGCTTTAACTTCAAAGTCATCCATGTGAACTGTAGATGTAGCTTCCTCATACATGGATCTCGGTAGGTTCACATAGGTTCTGTCTATCCCTTGGTTAAGCAATGCATCCATTATGGCCTGCGTTGATACTGAATCAAATGTCTTTTCATAGTGAATAAAATCCAAGCACAGTGACATGGAGTATTCATTGTGCCTTTCTGTGGTTGGACAATCTGGATATGGTCCATTGTACTGAATCCACTTCTGAATCCTGCCTGGTCTCTCTATCTCTCTCTCTCTCTCTCTTTTTTTCTCTCCCTCTCCCTCTCTCTCTCTTTATATATATATATATATATATATATATATATATATATATATATATATATATATATATATATATATATATATATATATATATATATATAAATCACAGTCTTCTAGTTTGGTGTAATAATTTGTAAGCCACCATCTTATTTCAAATTAATACGTGAGCAATCGAAAATTGATGATTTTTGTTGTCAACTTAACAACTGCCTTTATAATTGCATAAGCGTTTATATATTACTATTATTTTTCTAACATACGAAATTGCGTTTGAATGAGTCTCGAATTAAATAACGATAAAGTCGCAATTATAATTATGGAAGACTTTTATAGCTCATTGTTATTTAAGCATTTTTTTGTTTTGTTTTAATTTCCTTTTGTTTTCATAAACATTAACTTCTGTAATATACTTACAGGAGAATTAAAAAATACGTATATTTTAAATTATACCCTGTCCAGCCCATTGACAAATCTTAACCTCTATTCAGTAGTTCTTCAGCGTCTCTTAATATATTATCGTGCCCCATTGAAGAAACCATAAAGTGGTTTTTCCAAACGAAGATTGAAAATATATATATATATATATATATATATATATATATATATATATATATATATATATATATATATATATATATATATATATATATATATCATCAATCCGTATTAATCCACTGCAGGATGAAGGCCTCTTCAGCATGCTTCGAACTCTCGCGGTCCTGCCATTCGGGTCCAATACACTTAATAATGTCATCAGTTCATCGTGTTTTCGGTCTTCTCCATGGACATTTGCGATCAAGCGGTATCCAGTCCAGGACCGCCCTGGTCCATCTTTCGGTCCACCGACTCGCTACATGGCCTGTCCACTTCCATTTCAGTTGCTTTATTCTTCCAATGATGTCACTCACTTTCGTTTGCTCTCTGATCCATGTGCAGGTCTTTCTATCCCGTCTAGTAATGCCAAGCATACATCTTTCTGTTCCCCTCTCTGCTACTCGAAATTTTTGAACTGACTATGATGTGAGAGTCCAGGTCTCACTTCCGTATGTCATAATGGGCAGGACTCACTGATCAAATACTTTTCTTTTCAGGCAAAGTGGTAGTTTGCACTTAAACACTATATTGACCCTGCCTAATGACTGCCAGCCACATTTAACGCGTCGTTTCACCTCCTGGACGGTATCTCCTTCCATTGAAACCCTCTGCCCAAGATATATATATATATATATATATATATATATATATATATATATATATATATATATATATATATATATATATATATATATATATATATAGTGATCCACAACTTCCAAATCCGTTCCTAAAATAGAAATTCTTTTGTCCTTAACAAGTTTATTGAACATGACCTGCCTCTTCTTCTGGTTTATTTTCAAGCCAAATGATTCCCCAGCCCTTTGCAGCTCTTGTACGTACGTGTCTTTGCAGTTCGTCTGGGTCTTGTGAAAGAAAAACGATATCATCTACGAATTTAAGATGATTTAAGTATGCACCATTAATCCATATTCCATTCTGTTCCCATGCCAGATTACGGAACACTTCTTCCAGGCAGGCTGAGAAAAGAAGAGGCGATATTGCGTTACCCTACCGTACGCCCCGCTCTACATTTATTCCAACCTCAAGATCGTCGAGGTGTACTGTCGTTGTAGCTTCATCGTATATCCATCCTAGTAGATTTACATAGGCTTTCTCTACACCTTGATTAAGCAATGAATCCATTATGGCCCGCTTTGAGATTGAATCAAATGCTTTTTCATAATCGATAAAAGCCAAGCACAGTGGCATAGCGTATTCGTTGTGTCTTTCTCTGATCTGCTGTAGGACCTGGATGTGATCCATTGTACTGAATCCACTTCTGAATATATATATATATATATATATATATATATATATATATATATATATATATATATATATATATATATATATATATATATCATCATTCAACCATTGTCGATCCACTGCAGGATCCTCCCCAGCATCCAATTCGCACGGTCCTGAGCTTTTGTCGTCGCTTATGACCTGCCCAGTTCCATTTCAATTATTTCGCCTTTCCAATGATGTCACATACCTTCGTTTGTTCTCTGATCTATATGCAGGTCTTTCTGTCCCGCTTTGTAATGCCAAACATACACCTTTCCATTCCCGTCTGTGCAACCCGAAGCTTTTGAACTGACTGTGATGTGAGTGTCCATGTTTCACTTCCATATGTCAAAACAGGCAGCTCGCACTGGTTAAAAACATTTCTCTTCAGATAAAGTGGGAGTTTGCTCTTAAATAGTATATTGAGCCGGCCAAATGCCTGCCAGCCAAACTTAACCCGCCGTTCTACCTCCCGGGCGGTATCACCCTTTATTGAAATCCTTTGCCCAAGATATATATAGTGGTTCACAACCTCTAAATCACTTCCTAAAATAGAAATTCTTCTGTTGACAGCAGATTTGTTAAACATAACCTGACTCTTTTTTAGGTTTATTTTCAAAACAAATGGTTCTCCCGCTCTTTGCAGCTCTCGTATATGTTCTTGTAGCTCATCTGGGTCTTGTGAAAGGAGAAGGATATCATCCGACAATCTAAGATGGCTTAGATATGCACCGTTGATTTTTATTCCCTGCTGTACTGAATCCACTTCTGAATATCATCTGATATATCATCATTCAACCATTATCGATCCACTGCAGGATCCTCCCCAGCATGCTTCCAATTCGCACGGTCCTGAGCTTTCCTCCGCCATTCGGGTCCAATATACTTGATGATGTCATCCGTCCATCGTCATTTCGGCCTTCTTCGCGGACGTTTATGATCAAGCGGTATCCATTCCAGAATTGCTTTGGTCCATCTGTCATCGCATCGTCTCGCTATATGACCTGCCCACTTCCATTTCAATTCTTTAGCCCTTCCAATGATGTCACATACCTTCGTTTGTTCTCTGATCCATATGCAGGTATTTCTGTCCCGCTTTGTAATGCCAAGCATACACCATTCCATTCCCCTCTGTGCAACCCGACACTTCTGAACTGACTGTGATGTGAGTGTCCATGTTTCACTTCCATATGTCAAAACAGGCAGCACGCACTGATTAATAACCTTTCTTTTCAAACAAAGAGTGAGTTTGCTCTTAAATACTATATTGAGTTGGCCAAATGCCTGCCAGCCACACTTAACCCGCCGTTCCACCTCCCGGGCGGTATCACCCTTTATTGAAATCCTTTGCCCCAGATATATGTAGTGGTTCACAACCTCTAAATCACTTCCTAAAATAGAAATTCTTCTGTTGTAGCTCATCTTGTAGCTCATCTGGATCTTGTAAAAGGAGAACGATATCATCCGCGAATCTAAGATGGTTTAGATATGCACCATTAATGTTTATTTCATGCTGTTCCCAATCCAAATTACGAAATACCTCTTCAAGGCATGCTGAGAAAAGAACAGGCGATATTGATTCACGCTGCCGTACACCATGTGAAGGCTCTGTTTATCCCTTGCTTAAACAATGCATCCATTATGGCCTGCGTTGATACTGAATCAAATGTTTTTTCATAGTCAATAAAAGTCAAGCACAGTAGCATGGTGTATTAATTGTGCCTTTTTGTGGTCTGTTGGATAACCAGGATATGGTCCATTGTACTAAATCCACTTCTGAATCCTGCCTGCGCTTTTAATTGTGCGTCATTCAGTGTTCTTAATATTTTTTTAGATATTATCTTGGTGAAAACTTTGTACATAACTTATAGGAGGCTTATTGGGCGGTAGTTTTTTAAATCTTCCTGTGTTCCTTTCTTATGAATAAGAATCACTTCAGCATTTTTCCATAGACTGGGTATTTTTTTATCTTTGAGGCATTTTGAGCACAATTATGCAATTATGCCAGTATTTTATGTAGAGTTCGACCACCAGACTTCAACATTTCAACCGTTACATTGTCCTTTCCTGGGATCTTTCCATTCTTCATAGCTTCTATGGCATTTGTCACTTCTTCCAGCAAGATATCTGGCATTTGCTCTTCCGTGGGCATTGCTGTCTTTAACTGGTTTTGATTTTTATATAACTTTGAATATAATCTTCTGACAACCTCTAACATTTCCGTACGCTTCCTACACACTGTCCCATCCTCACGTATTAAGGCAAACATTTGTGTCCTTTTATTTATCTGCTTATGTTTGGCTTTGTTTATTCCTTTGTTTTCTTCTAGTGTTTTTTGTACTAGCTGCATGTTAAACCGACCTGTTTCCTCTCGAATACGTTTTCTTATAGTTTTGCAAAGCTCAACGTACTCGACCCTGTCAAAGGGACTATCTGCATTCTTCATTTTCCTCCGTTTGTTCATTAAATCGATGGTCTCATTGGAGATTTTTGACTGTTTGAAACTTTTTCCTGCTGGTGCTAGTAGCCGTTTCAACCACAAGGCTGTGTGCAAGCTTCGTCACAAGGCAGCAGCCGTTTCAATCACATTTTCGATAATTTTTTTTATACTGTACTCTTTATACTATACTCTTCTGGATCTTGCAACACAGCAAAGCGGTTCGACAAAGCAATCTCAAAATCTTTGCCCCTCTGCAGCAGCTTCTCAGAATTCACTATACCTTTCTTCGATCTTACCATTCGTGTACGTTCTCGTCGACAGTTTATCTTAACCTTTGCTAGTACTATTCTATGGTCACTTCCAACATTAAAACGGTTAAGGACATTACAGTTACAAAATATTGTTTTATCATTTGACATGATGTAGTCAATTTCACTTGTGAGACCAGATGGACTTTTCCATGTCCATTTTCTGCTGATTTTTTTCTTATAGAACGAGTTATTATATATATATATATATATATATATATATATATATATATATATATATATATATATATATATATATATATATATATATCTGTGTAAGCGTTTGTGTATTACATTTTTTTTATATAAAAGAGTCATTTTATAACATACCATGACAGTTATATTTAGATAATATTTTGTGGATAAAACGATTCAAACAACAAAATAGAAAATACTCGATCATCCCATATAAAGCATTTGATGAGACACAACCAATTCATTGCTCTACAACAGGACCTACTATCAATCGCGAATCAAAGATGAAGAGTTTATAAGGGTCTGCAAATATCAGAAACTGAAACCATAAAATCGATATTCGTTCTCATTCCGATTATATCAAAATAATTTCCACATCGTACAGCAGCTGGTCACGATTTCTTCGCCAATCAGCCTCCAGCCAAACATTCTCAACGTTCGTATCGAATAATCAACTGTGTCTAACACCATGTCCACTTTCTAATTCTATATAAACACATTTGGATTTCTTCCATCATAAAAATGTTGTTAGAATGATATTGATGATATTCTCGGAAACAGCTGACTAGACACGATTATCGATCGCGAATAGGGGATGATTGGGAAGGGGTGGTAGTTTAGAGGGTGTAGGATAACGATGAGTGTCCAGTAGTAGATTTACTCGATACTGTATGATTAGGACGTTAATTAGTATATTGATCTTGTTACTGATTTAATGATGGTCAGTGTGGGATGTTTTATAGAGGGGGTTGTGGATATTTAAGCTTTTATTGCCGATATGTGATATAAGATAAAGCTAATAAAATTATAGTGTACCAATCAACATTAAGGTCTGTAATGTCTGAATGATTGCGGCGTGTTCATATATTTTTTTCTTTATTTGGATTTTTCGCCACGATCTAAAACTCAAAAAAAAATATATATATATATATATATATATATATATATATATATATGAAACATATCTGTTCTTATGTAAATAAAGGATTACAAAAAAACCAAACGGAGACAAATTTCTCAGTGATTCTTTTTTGTAATAAATTTGCCCCAACGAACAAAATTTTAGAAATATAAAAATGTTCTAAAAAATATACAAACTTTTAACGTTAACGTTTCGGGAAGTATTCTCCTCCCGTTTTCAAAACGAATCCAAAAATAAAGTATAATAATTTCTATAAATTATGAAGAGATAGAAAGTAAATATATTTTTTTGTGTATGTCAATGATACTTACATTGACAATTCTTATTTACATAAGAACAGATATTTTTGATATTTTTTGAGTTTTAGATCGTGGCGAAAAACCCAAATAAAGAAAAAAATTAAGGTCTGTTTTAAAAATGATAAAAATTCTATGGAAACCATACAGATGCTTAAAATCATTTATTGAGATTATTGTTGATGACAAACACAAGTTTGAGAATGAATTCATGGAGATAAACGTTCAGTCTGATCTAACTATATCCTAAGAATATTGAAAAAGTGCGTGATTTCGAAAACATTTCTTGAAAATATTGCAATGATCTTTATGAAAATGTAAATCGCTACAACTAACAGAGAAATAGGAGATAATCTAATTAAAAATTTTCCCATATAATTTGAATTGCGACAAGGTGACATACATGCAGATGGGTCCGTTTGAATAAGACCGGTATTAAGTATAATTGGAACACATCTTAACCTTATGAGACTATCTGATGATATCGTTCTGATACCTGAAATACTAAGCTGTACTTCAATACAAAATTTTAACTTCCTAGGTTTCTATTGGAAACTTCGGTGTGAAAAACTAAACTCAAAGACATTTTCCACTAAACGTTACGTTTAGTGGAAAATTATACGTTACTAAGATTACGTTACTAAGATTAAGTTATTAATACAAAGATTACGTTTGAAAGATTACTGCTGTTTTTGAACACTTATTTATATCTATGCAGGTCATCGCAAGTATGCATATCTTCAGTAACTATTAATGAAAAAACAAGTTTAAGTAATGGACTTAATCATATTGACAAACAAAATGATACAACTATTTAGGATGCTTTCTTTTTAAGGTCTCGTTTTTGCTGTCTGGCTACATTTTAATATGTTCTTACACACAGCGTAGTGGGAACGGTTTTTGTTCTTCTACAGTAATCAAACCGTGGAAGTCTTACATTACCTTAAGATGCTCATTGAACATGTTTTTCGCGCAATTCAGCGCGGGTTGCAGTGCTCCAAAATAGGTAAAACAATTTTTTTTTTACTGTTTTAGAGTCAAATAATAAAAACTAAACTATGCGTCAGAAAATATACACTTTGAAAAATAAGGGACATCCTATATATATATATATATATATATATATATATATATATATATATATATATATATATATATATATATATATATATATATATATATATATATATATATATATATATATATATATATATATATATATATATATATATATATATATATATGTATATATATATGTATATATTATTATTAGGTGCGTATAGACCCGGTTGGATTACGCAAAGCATTCTAACTCATTTTCGAGTGTTCTTTCTGATCCTACACACCTCTCTCATCATTTCTCCGTGGATTCTCTTTCTCTCCTCCGTCCACTTTGTTCCTGATCTTCTCGAAACTTCGCTCTCTGATGCAACGTTCCACATATGTATTTTGTGTCTGTACGTTCTTCTATCCTCAATCTCTGTCGGACCCATTTGCGCTTTTCCCAGATCAGCTCTGACTTGTGCGATGCATGGTACTGTTGACTTGACTCCTTGTATGTACGTAAGAATTCTGTTGGTGAGTCTTGTCGGTGGGAGTCTACTGATATGTCCATAGAATTTCAACCTTCTTTTTCTTATGTCTGTCGCTACGTTGCACATTCTCTTTGTGATCTTTCTAGAATGTAGTCTGTATCCTTCCTCTGTCAGTTTTAGGCCGAGAATTTTCCTCATAATTTTGTCTTCTTCTTTTAGTATGTTTTCTATGTCGGTTCTTGTATGAAGTGTAAGTGTCTTGCTTGCGTATAGTACCTCTGGTTTGATTACTGTGTTGTAGTGTCTTATTATTGCGTGTGTGGATAGGCATTTCTTATTGTAGATATTATGTGTCTTGCCGTATGCCCTCGTCATCTTCTCTAATCGAGTCTTCTGTGCTATCTTCTCTCCTCCTGTGGGTTAGAGGATCTCGCCCAAATATTTGAAGTGAGTGACCCTATTTATTTTGCCGTTTTTAGTGTTCAAATTTTGGACATTCAATTTTGAGCAGAAGAATTCGGTTTTTTTGAAAGGATATTTGTAGGCTAACTTTCTCTGCACATTCATTGAGGACTTCGATCTGTTTGGTTGCCCTTTTTTCATTGTCTGTGAGTATGGCTAGGTCGTCTGCGAAGGCAAGGAATGATATTCCTATGTTGTTTTTGGTTCGTCCGAGTCGTATTGGTTTCCAGTGTCCTTGATTTTTTAGTTCCTTTTCCCATTCCCTTATGACTTTGTCCAGGGTCAGGTTGAAGAGGAGTAGAGATAACCCATCTCTTTGGCGTACTCCGGTTTTAATCAGGAAGTGTGTCGGTCAGTGTCTGCTTGATCAATCGCAGTGTTTTGGGGTCAAGTCCTTGTTCTTCTAGGATGTTGAACAGAGATTTTCGGTCAATGCAGTCGTATGCTTTCTTGTAGTCAACGAACGTGTAGATGATTGGGACGTTCCTAATAGCTTTGTATTTCAGTATTGTTTTTAAATTATAGATTTGTTCAGTGCATGAGCGACCAGGGCGAAAGCCTGCCTGGTACTCGCCAATTTTGTGTTCTAGTTGTTCCTGTGTTCTCTGAAGAAGGCATGCTGAGAAGATTTTGTAAGTGACTTGTAGTAAGGAGATTCCTCTGTAGTTGTTCACATCTGTTCTGTCTCCTTTCTTGTACAGCGGGTGTAAGAACACATTTCCATTCATCTGGTAATTTTTCTGTTTGCCAGATGTTTGTGATAATTTGCGTGAGTTCCTGCAGTGAGTTTGGTCCGAGGTTTTTCAATAGTTTCGCGGTGATACCATCTTACCACCATATGTGTATATATATATATATATATATATATATATATATATATATATATATATATATATATATACATAATTCATAATCCATATGTCTAGCAATAGACATATGGAGGCTGATTGATGATGATAATGAGTTAAGAATATAAGGAAAAAATTAAGTAGGTCGATCAGGAATAGAATGGAAAGAAGAAGTACAACAAGAAGCGAAAAAAGGAGAAATTCAATGGAGAGGACTCAGAAATGTAGGTCAAAACAGAAAAATAAAGAAAAAATAAGAAGACAATACTAGATATATAAAATGATGATCATTTTATTTAATATTGCACATTCAACACAGAGAGATTTACTACAAAACACTAAATCACTTGTTTTTACTTTCGAGAAGAGAGTTTCACACTTAAAAATGTTAATAAAAATAACAAAACGTAAGCAAACCTTAAACCGGAATATATGATCTATTCTATACAGTTAACTTTTTGAATTATTAATGGTTGGTTAACTTTACGGTTCTTTTTTTTTACACGCTTCATTAGGTATAGTTGTGACATAAATTAAACATAGTTTAGTTTAAGAATTAGACTGAAGTATCTCCAGATGATGCTAACATGGCTAGCGAAACGCGCGTCGAAAACTTAATTACTTAAATGGCAAATCTAATTGAGTTTAATGATTTGCATCAAAGGTTCCAACCGAAGGCATGATAAGATCCTCAGTTTTCAATATTTTCCATTATCAGCTTCTTACGAGGGTAGTCTGAAAAGTTTCCAACCTAACACAGAAAGAAGTATTTTTTTCAAATCCAGTTTTAATTTTTAACTTTCTCTTCTCGTCTTTTTGTAACTCTCTATAATTGTCGTTTACGAATGTGAACATTCGTGATAATAAACATTCGATGAAAATATATGTCCTCCGAGCGAAACTTTGAGCCTAGGGAAGAGAAAATAGTTGCGCTGCTGAAGTGTGAGATTGGGCGTTGTCTTGGTGGAACAGAACTTTCTTTTTCTTCAAATGCGCTCGTTTTTCCGTAATTTCTGCCTTCACCTTGTCACGTAGTGATACATAGTATAGTATACCCTATTGTTGTTTTTTTTTCATTTTCAAGATAGCCGATTAACGCAACTCCATAATTACCACAAAAAATAATTGTCACTACTTTCCCAGCCGATGGAAAAGGCTTTTTCGGAGTCGATCCACCCTTCGCAGTCCACTGTTTCGACTGTGTCATGGTTTCAGAAATGTAACGGTGTATCCAACATTTCATATACAGTATTAATCTTCATGTTTGAGGCTGGAAACTTTCCAGACTACTCTCGTAAATACAATTCATTTTCACCTTCAACAAAAACAATCATATTTCTCAACGATAATATCACCGACTCGATTTGAAATTCGAATAAAAAAAACCAACGCCAAAAACAATAAAGGAACGTTACGAACAAAAAAAGATCAGGCAATGATGAGGCAATCACCACGAAACGGTCTTCGCCTCAAGCTAACTGGAGGGATCGGGATTGACGGGCGCCACTGGTGCTGGGCCTTCCGAATTGTTTTTGTGCCGTCGTATGTGACTGTGAGATTGTGTGCGTGTGTTGCTTGGCGACCCGCAGACGCCAACTCTTCATTAGCTCGGTTGATTAAAGCGCCTACCGCCATATTCTCGTTCTCGTACGGAGCTCGGATGTATACACGTAATTAACGCATTACAATTTACTGTTACAATTAGTCGGACATGGACGATGATGAAATAAACGGTCCTTACACGTCGCTAGGGCTACTGAAGATTTACTTTACATAATTGAAATTATTCTATTAAAATGATTAAAATTCTATTAATATTTAAATAAATTCCTTCTCCTATATTGGCGAAGAAAAACATATTTAAACAATCTCTTGTTTGTTAATTTTCATTATTTTCACTGTATTAAATTTTATAACGTTATGGCAAACTACAGATGATTTTCAACAAAACTACATCATAATTAAAACAGAGGAATACTACATATCGTTACTTAATTTCCTTAAAGATGAGGACAGAGATTGCGAAAAATGGTCGCAATTGAAGAAAAAGAAAGTTTTGCTCAAAAAATTCACGAATTAGGATTCGAATTGATTGACCACCCACCATACCAGATCCGGTCTCCAGCGACTTTTTTCTCTTTTCTACGTTCAAAGTTTCGCTCAGAGGACAGAGATTTTCATCGAACGAGGAGGCCATCACATTCGTCAACGACTATTTTGCAGAATAAGATGTCAACTACTATTTGTACGGATTAAAGAGATGAGAGCATCGCTGGAATATAAAGTGTATAGAATTACAAGAAGAAATAAAACTGAGTTTGACAAAAAAATACTTGTTTCTGTGTCAGGCTGAGACGAGAAGGAAGAGCCAGGAAGAAATCGAGAATTGCCTCTAGAAAGAGGAACAGAAATTGTGACTAAAAAATATGGCATGAAATTGCGACAATAAACCAAAAAGGACTTAATTCATCTACAGTACATTACTTAGTAAAAAATATTAAAAAAACTGACCATATTCAAAACGAAAACAAGAAAGGACTTCCAAAGCACTATCAGTTAGAATTCAGTATATATTCAGATATTGTTTCTTATTATGAAGTAAATCTCACTCTTTGGAATATTAGAACCCTTCCAGTGTCCAGAAGAAACAGTCAGAAAATTCAGTTTGTTAAAAAGTAACAAATTTACTCATTAAAATTTTAGAAATCAGTCACTTTTAGTGACGAAAGCAGATTTTCTTTTATTGATTCCGATGCCCTAAAATTGTCGAGAAACAACTAAGATGTTCCTGGAGTCTCTAAATTAACATTCTCTCACTAAAATACGGTGGTGCAAATATCATGGTCTTGAGGTGTATGAAGCTAAGTGATAAAAATATAGTTTGTTTTACACTTAACAAATTAGTTGCAGCTAACATATTTTTTATTTTTGTACGCCCATTACAGCCCAAAGTACATATCAAACCCTGATTTTGTTTTTTTTTTGTAAATATATAAATCCTTTTTAAAAAATATATACAAAATGGTGGAACAAAAATTGAAGTGTGGAAGTACTATTGTCATAAATACACATTCTAGTCCAGGTAATTAGATTTTTCCCTAATCGTCATAATAAATTAATTTTTCTAGCTACTTTTTTTGTTATGTATGTTGGATGTATCATATGTATCTATCACAGATTTTTTAGGTTTAATAATCGTACATTTAATCTTCCTAACATTAACAGCCAAACTATTATTACACAACCAACTATAAATGTGTTCTAAATCTCTATTTATGGTTACTATCAAATGACTTATATTACTGCTCTCAAAACAAAATTTTGTGTCATAAAATACAACAAACCGTTGTATCTTACATTTTTCAACAACTTTCACGATATCATTTATATACAAACAAATAAATCCATAACCGTTCCCTGGGGGGACTCCGTAAATGTTGACTTTAAGGGATGAGATTGGCCCATTAAATTTTGTTTCTTGATATTTGTGAATAAATATAAATGTTTGAGACATTTATGCACACTATCCCTAAAACCATATTTCCATAACTTCCATTTTAAGGAATCACAATATACAGTTTCAAATGCCCCTTATAAAATCAAGGAAAATTGTTCCAACAAATCGTTTCTCAATAAATCTAGCCTGATAATGCGCAAGCGTTATTCATTCTTTTCTATAAATTGCTTCATTTGGTGGGTTACTACAGTTTCCAGGAGCTTTTCATATGTAGGCAACATATTAATGGGTCTAAAATCCTCATACTTAGTGTAATTTACTTTTGCAATTGGAGCTATTGTGAAGGTTTTGGAAAACAATCGATAAGTGCCAAAAAACGAAAATCGAAACATATCGATAAGTGCCAAAAAACAATTGTCAATCACCTCAAAAAACAATTTCAAAACATTCGTACCAATTATATTAATGATATTATTTTTATTATTTAATTTGCTGAATATCTTTCTCAGGTCAGCAAGTTGGAGAGTCCGAAACTCGCCGAAGATATTTATTGGTGTTATATTGTCTAAAAACTCTCTTTTCTGTGATAGATCTATCTTTGGTACTATGTCACTAATGCTTTCCAGAAAATGGTCATTGGAATGTTCCGCAATCTTAATCATATCTGTTTCTAATTTTCTAATTAAGAATACCTGGATTCTGAGTTTTCTGATTACTATTAAATATACTCTTAAGAGTCTTTCAAATTTCTTTAAGGTCTTTCCTAACCCGATCAATTGTTCCATCATAATATTTTTGTTTTTGTTCTGATCAAACCTACTACTTTTAAAAAGGAATAAAACAATTTTATACTTTGTTATCTATCACTTTTATTTTTAAATTTGTGTGACTATAGTTTCGTAAAACGATTTTACATTCTCAAACACTACTTTAAAACTAAACTCCTAAACTCCTCTAAAGTAGTGTTTGAGAATGTAAAATCGTTTTATGAAACCATAGTCACACAAATTTAACAATAAAAGTGATAGATAACAAAGTATAAAATGGTTTTATTCATTTTTTAAAAATGGACTATCACAAAGTAACGGACAAATCAATCAATAATTTGAAAGAACCCACTACTTTATATCTTTGTTTACGATACGAGTTCCAGTGTTCCTGAATTTTTGTTATTGTTCACCAATCCTCCAATTACCATTTCCCCATTTGCTCACAACTTTCGTTTCAATTACTGGAGCATGAATATTTAAGTAATGTTTGAATTATGTGGTGTGTTCATATGGTTCATATGGGTGTGTTCATATATATATATATATATATATATATATATATATATATATATATATATATATATATATATATATATATATATATATATATTTTGGGTTTTTCGCCACGATCTAAAACTCGAAAAAATATCAAAAATATTTGTACTAATGAAAATAAAGAATCAATGGGTAAAAAATAAAAAACCATAGACAAATTCCTCAAATTTTTAAAAAAATATATAAATGTTAAATATATAATATAAAAATAAATACAAACTTCTGAACGTTAACGTTTCAGGAGGTCCCCTCTCAAAACGAAATCTAAAAGAAAAATTTTATTAAATTCTATATATAATGCAAAAATTAGACGAAAATATATTTTGTGTATGTCAATGATACTTACATTGACAATAATAGTTTTTAATGACAGTGACATACTACCAAAAAATATATAGGTGAGATTTGCTGTCTGAATATTGTGTATTGAAATACTTAAACGTTTTTAATTGTATTCTTTAGAATCGGGAACCATATTGAATTTAAATCTACCGAAAGCATAGCAATACAGTTATTTTTATTTAAATAACTTCTAGCGGTTTCTTTTAATCTTCTGTATTTTGTTATCGATTCTTTTAATGTCGTTTTATATTTAATTGTTCTATAATCACTTGTACAAGTTCCCCAGCTTAAAAATATTTTATGTTTGTTCATTAATTCTGATATTTATCCCTGATATCCATATGTTTTGTTTTCCAATATATCCCTTGAAATCGATGTAAACCTTTACATAAATTGATGCATCTCCAGTATGCCTACTAATTTGAACCCTTCAATTCAATATTATATTATTAATATAATATTATATTATTAATATAATATAATTATTAATATAATATAATTATTAATATAATATAATTATTAATATAATATAATTATTTAAATAATATATTTATTAATATAATATAATTATTAATATATAATATTTTTATTGAAAAATTATTGTCGATTATATATTTTAAGCAAGTATTGTTGTTTCAGGAACACCCCAGCCTTCGAGGAACACCTTTGGCGATGCTCGCCGCTCAATGCAACAAACTGAGTAACAAATCTCCACCACCGCTCGCAGATGCCGCTGTTGGTAAAGGATTCCACCCGTGGAAAAAGTCCCCGCAAGGTGCTCCATCACCAGGCAGTACTGGAGTGTCCTCGGCCAGTTCCTTATCCAGTCAGAGATCGTCTTCAGGCTCCAACCCTACATACTCCAGGTCGGTGATGACTTCGTGCTCTTCAGTACCAACTACTGCATCTTATGGAAGCGACTTGTATTTCCCTGGTGCTACGACACAACCGTCAGTGACGGATAACGTGCATCATCATCAAAGCGCACTGTTGGGAAAAGTGGAAGGAGCTGCCACAGCTCATCATGCAGCTTTGGGGTCAGTTTACTCCAGGCATCCTTACGAAACCTGGCCTTTTAACACGATGTCCAGTGCGACCCACGGCGGCATTAAAAGTGACTCTGTGGCAGCAGCAAACCCCTGGTGGGATGTTCATTCGACGACAGGTAGTTGGTTGGATATGAGCGGTGCGGCTGGGATGCACGCGCAAATGGCTGCGGCTAATTACTCGTCAGATTATTCAAGTCTGACCCACTCTCTAGCAGCATCAAATCATCTACTCTCGTCAGGGCAGCATTTACTTCAGGATACATACAAATCAATGCTACCTGGTGCTCAAACAGTTGGAGCTTCGTTCGGATTGCATGCGGCAAGTTCAACTCCATCACCTACGGGAGCAGCTAGTGGACTTCCTCCGCAGGTCCCATCGCCAAGATCACAACGGAGATACACCGGAAGAGCCACTTGTGACTGTCCCAACTGCCAGGAAGCTGAACGTCTCGGTCCTGCGGGAGTGCACTTGAGAAAGAAGAATATTCACAGCTGTCATATACCAGGATGTGGAAAAGTATACGGTAAAACGTCTCATTTGAAAGCTCATCTACGATGGCACACAGGAGAACGGCCTTTTGTTTGCAACTGGTTGTTCTGTGGTAAAAGATTTACCAGATCAGATGAACTGCAGAGGCATTTGAGAACTCATACTGGCGAAAAAAGGTTCGCCTGTCCCATCTGCAATAAAAGATTCATGCGATCCGACCATTTAGCCAAACACGTTAAAACCCATAATGGAAATGGAAAGAAGGGGAGTTCGGACTCCTGCAGTGACTCAGAGGAGAACAGCCAAAGCGACATGGCTAACAACGTGAATTCTCCTGCGTCCATGAATCAAACTCCTCCACCGTCACAATCATTGGGTGGCTTGGATATGGTTACAGGCTTGGACGTAAAGCCACCGGGGTTGGTTTGAGGCAGGTGGGGCCCAGCATTGTTGTATTCGAGTTATCCACGCTGACACGGCCCCCCAGTGATAAAGAAAACGTGTATTATTTTGTACATAGATATAAAACAATGCTATCCAATAAGTGACGTGCTGAAAGTGAAGTGAAAATTGTGATACACACTATAGACAATTTAAATGTGTCTATTACAGATTGCATTTTGAATCCTCCTAGACCAATAAATGATTCTAAAAGTTAAAAAAAGAAATCTCGTCATTTGTTGATATGTTTGTATAGCGACAGACTTGTAAATATTATAAATATTTAAATGTTTAGATGTCTGAAAGAAACCGGTGAAAGAGAAGGTAAATGTTTATCGTCTTCTCTGTGGTCCTTTTTCTGTAAGATGATGAAAATAAACTTAAATGTTGGGATGGTTTTTTTTGGGCTTATCTCTCCCTCTTTCTCTGTGTCTCACGAGATAAACCCAAATAAACACCATAAAAAGTCAACGACACTTTTCTAGTAATGTTATCAGTGTTCACAGTGTTTCACATATCATCAATAATTTTACAAGTTCATTCTGCTTTTTATAATATTGTATAAATATTGTTCTTACGTATTTTTTGTGTCTTTATTTTCGTTTGGACTAGTTGTCTTCTCTTCTCGCCAAAGATTTTGTATAAAATAAAATTTGAACTGTACTATTTGTAAATTCTAAATATATAATGAGCTTTTGTGAACGCGTTAAAATAAATAACAAATATAATTTTGATTCTATAAATAACTCGTCTCTGTTTCATTTCCCATTTCCTATAAAGTTAAAAATACATATTGCAGAAAGAATCGATGAATAATTAAATAAAAATTAGGTTAATGCTTAAGAGATTAAATCATCTCATGATGATGCTAACATAGCAAAACGTGCGTCGAGAAGTTTAAAGCAGTGATTTGATGTTTAGTGGTAAATCTCTTTGAGTTTAATCCTTACATTTGCATATGAATTCTATCGAAAAACATTTCTTTCTAGCCTAATAGTACAAAAAAAAATAGAAAAACTAAAACGGCCAGTATGAAAATTCCAGGTCCTTTTTGTTTGTGTTAAACTCAAAGAGATTTATTATATTAATTCATCGACACGCGTTTTGTTAACCATGTTAGCATCATCAAGATATGAGTTAATCAGTTCTAAAATCAAACTATATTATATTTATATGCAAACATTACCTAAGAAGCGTGTAAGATATCACGAATAGTAACGTTAACCAAGCGTTAAGCGTTATATGAACTCGAAAACTATGATAGATTCCTCAGGTCTACAAAAATATAAAAAAAATTGTGCCGCCAAAACTTCAACTTAATTTTAAAGTATACTATTTAGCAACACTCTCAGTAACATTGACTTATCAAAACTACGTACAATTTTTATTCTACTCACATTGATAATATTTTTTTCTCAGTAACCATTTAAGTTGTTTATTTTTGTTGTTTGTTCATTTAAAAAAGTTAGTAAATAAAACCTGGAAGATGTCATTGTCAAGCGTTTTTGTTACGTTTGTGGCGAGTATCTAAATTTGTGCAAAATGCGTATTTTCCTTACTTTAACTTGAATATCAAAGACATTGATAAACCATGGATTCCAAATAATATTTACAAAATATGTAGTGAATATTTAAGACAATGAACAAATGGTAAAAGAAGTCAATTAAAGTTTCCTATGCCTATATGGAGGGAACCAAAAAATCACTACGATGACTGCTATTTTTGCTTAGTCAAGGTACATGGTATTAACCGGAAAAAAATCCCGTTCAGGTGTATTAACCGAAAAAAAACTGTTTTTTGTTCAAAAGACGTCCTTGTTTCAACTTTGTGTGGCTGGTCTGATCTTTTAGATACAGGATGTAGTACATCCTAAGATAGGCAAGATTGTACTAACGAAGAAAGTGATCATTTTGAAGCTACGTCGTCAAAACTCTTACTTTTTACTCAAGACGCTTTAAGTGACCTTCTCAGAGACCTCGACCTTTCAAAAGAAAGATCAGAACTGTTGGAATTCAGACTCAAAGAGAGGAATTTACTTTCTCCAGGTACTAAAATTGCATGTCACCGTACTCAAGAAAAAGAACTGCTTCCGTTTTTTTTGCCCAGAAAAATGTTTTTTTTTGTAATAGATTCGGTGGTCTTCTATCAAAAATGGGTTTCTTGAATTACCATCCAAATGAATGGAGAATTGTTATAGAATGTTCTAAACGAGGTTTGAAATATGTTTTCCTACATAATGGCAATAAGGATGGTGAGGTTCCCATTGCTCATTAACCATTTACCAAAACTCAACTACCATGGTCATAAGTGCATTCATTGCATGCGTTGATTTAAAAATGGTAAGCTTTTTATTGGGTCCGCAAAGCGGCTATACGAAATTTCCATGTTTTCTTTGTTTGTGAGATAGCAGAGCTAAAAGCAAAGATTGGATTAAAACAAATTGACCTGAAAGAAAATACTTAAGTATTGTCTAAATTATTGTGGCGTGTTGAAATATTTTTTCTTATTTGGGTTTTTCGCCACGATCTAAAACTTAAAAACTATCAAAAACATCTGTTCTTATGTAAATAAAGAATCACCGGGTAAAAAACAAAAACAACACGGAGACAAATTTCTCAATGATTGCTTTTCTGAAATAAAATTGCTTAGTTATTGTCAATCTATCATTGACATATACAAAAAAATATATTTACTTATATTTAGTTACTATCTAGTATTATATATGGTAGATATTAATATAAATTATTTTTTAAATTTGTTTTGAAAACGGGAGAAGACCTCCCGAAATATTATTGACATTTTTTTGAGTTTTAGAAGGTGACAAAAAAAACAAAAAAAAAAATATTAGAAAATACTTGACAGATGACAAACAGAATATCGTAAATACAGCGTTAGTTACTAGAGAGAAAATAATTTTGCTTCTATTGCCCATGAAATTGAGACCAATGAAACAGTATGACAAAGCATTGGATAAAATAGTTCCTGTTTTCATTATATATCGAGAAAATTTCCTGGTTTGAGCAAGGAGCGTAAATCAGGCTTTTGATGAAATTTAACAATTTCGTTCATTCAATGAATGATATCGAATAATTAGTCAGGTTCTCTTTCATCAATCTTGTAAAAAATTTCCTAGCGAGTTATAGGTTCGAAAATTATGACGAATTGTTGCAAAACATGCTGGAAAATTTGAGAAACCATAACCTTGGCTCTTACAATGCGGAACAAGAAGAGCATTTTCATCAGAACCGAAAAAAAATATGGCAGAAAGGTACCAGGGTCGATGAGATGAACACATGTTGGTTGATTATTGCTAGAGTATCATGCGTGAGTACCTGTAAGGAACTCACTGAAAAAATCACGAAAAAGAAGCTTTCTCTATGTTCAATCACTTCAGCCACACCCGTAACATCGATGTAATAGACCTTGCTAGAGAAAATAACATAGAAACTGTATCCATACCTCCGCATACTACACACAAGCCTTTGGACAAAACTTTTATGGGATCGTTAAAAGTCTATTACAGTGAAGAAATATGAGTCTGGATTTGAAACAATAACAGACCATTAAGTCCTTTTCACATTCCAGAACTCTTTGGCAATGCTTATTTGAAAGTACAATCAGGTGCGACTGCAGTAGTTACAGTACTCTGGCCATTAATTGCTGCACAACAAGATACTGTAGAAGATGATTGTAAGTAAATATCACACCGACAAAATCAAACTCCTTGACAGAAGACTGACCATCCACTACCAATCGTAGTTCATCGGGAAACAATTCCACTTCAATTGATACTTTAACCGCTGAACTTAGACTTGAAACATATGAATCTAAACCTTCAACTTCCAGGCTTGATCGTAGCAGTTTTGGTGTTTCCTAACTAACTAACTGAGGAAGGAAAGTCTTTGTGGCAGCACTAATCACTTCTTCGGCATATAAAAATGATTTCATTTAGAAAAGTAAGAAAAGATAGAAAAAGAAAATAAAATTGTCCAAGAAACAGAATAAGAAAAAAACAGGAAACAAAAATAAAAGGAAAATAATACTAAGACAGATCCTGTAAACTCAGATGAAGACCAGTTTAATACAGACAGTGAGCCTGATGCCACAATAGGAGAACAAGCTCATCAGTTAGCGGACGCCGAATGTTTGTTCTGTCAGGGACTGTCTTCTGAAGATATTCAAGGAGAAACGGATCAAGTGTTTAACGCTTGATCTCTGGGCACATAATGACTGCGGTGGTCCAAAGATTGGAACTAATGTTTGTGATTTATGCAAGTTTAATTAGTTTTAAGTGAATTTTAACAGAATAAGTTACTTTTACTTTTTACCGAAGTCTCAAGATCAACCTCAAGATTCAATTCATGATAGTGTTCATGGTAGTGTTGGTATTCCATATTTGGCCACTATCTATATATACATATATATATATATATATATATATATATATATATATATATATATATATATATATATATATATATATATATATATATATATATATATATATATATATATATGGCCATTTATATATATACATATATAAATATATAAGGGAGACATCCGTAGGTTGGGACAATCCGTAGGTTAGGACAGTACTATTTCTAATTTTTTTTTCACCATCAACAACAATGTTTTTACTGTCAAGTTATTTATTCACTAAGAGTATTATTTTTTTCATAGGAGTAACATTTGCTAGCTCGTGTTCCTTGTGTATGGGCAGAAGCAAGCGAACAAATTTGTGAAAAAAAAATCCAAAATTTTCCATAAGTGAAGAAAGTGCATTTTTGTATCGGTAGAAAAAGGTGGATATTAAATTTGTACCATAGTTTTTTGTCTCTTTTATAGTCCCGAATAAATTTTGAACATATCTTGTAAAAGGAAAAAACGCATGTCATTTCAAAATGGCCACGATGTAGGTAAATTGGAACAGTTGATATTTTTATGGATGTTGTTGTACATGAAAGTGAAGAGCCATCAACATCAAGTGCAACACAACAATCATTGTCACGTTCGTCAAATCTTTCCTCAGTTTTGTCTAGAGTTGGACCAGTTAGATCAGCAACATCTTTGAAAAAGTCCGACTACCGGCGCAAGCCAATGAAAAGCTCCAGTCCCACTTCACCAGGAAATATTGCTGCGCTCAAAGAAAAGCGAAGAAAGAAGAAAGACAGTTCAAAGAAACGACGACATTCAACATAAGAAACGCCAGCCATAAAGCGAAGCTAAACCATGGCGAAAGTCATTGTCGTCGTCGTGGTCGGATGTTGATTTTTTGATGAAATTTGCCAGCCAAATTAACTCGCGACAATTTCGTTGAATATAGCAAGTGCCACCGACCATTTCATATGAAGTTTGTAAATATGACTCGCAGCTACTATACTTGCCAAAATTGCGACTTTGGTGAAGACTAGCACGTATTTGATTTTCTTTATTCTGTTTTTCATGGCCTTTTAAATAAATAAATTTATATAAATGTTGAAAATCTTGTGTTATTATTTGATTTTTTGTACCTTTTTGTGCATTTCTATCACTTTCTAAATTTTGTTGAAATAATTTTCTTCAGCAAAAGTGTAGCGAAGAACATTATCTTTATAATGGTACATAGAACTACCAGAAATTATGTAGTCGAATGCTATCGTCAAAAACAAAACCTGTTCCATATATATATATATATATATATATATATATATATATATATATATATATATATATATATATATATGGTGAAAACGCTATCACTGCTGAACTTTTGTAATCCGCTGGTCCAGGTACAATCAAGAAAATAATCAAAATTCTACAAGAAGTTTGGCGAACCGAATGGATTCCGGAAGATTGGAAAGATGCTCTAATCCATCCACTACATAAGAAATGAGATAGAACGGATGTAAACAACTACAGAGGGATATCTTTTTTCCCAGTTTGTTAGAAAATTATATCTCAATGTCTACTAGACAGAGCACATGGATAGCTCACATTCACCTAAAAATTAGTGAATATCAAGCAGGTTTTCGACCGGGCAGATCCTGAATCTAAAATTGAAGACATCAAAAACTCTACAATAAAAATCTTATCTGTAAATTTGTGGATTTCAAAAAAGCTTATGGTTCTATTGACCCTGAATCTTTATTCCAAATCTGGAAAGAACAAGGACTAGATCTGAAAACGCTGGCAATTATTAAAGCCACACTAACTTACATAAGGTCAAAAGTTAAATTCATGGGTGACATCTCAAACCCCTTCGAAATTAAAACTGGAGTGAGACAAAGGGATGGACTTTCGCCACTCTTATTTAACTGTGTTCTAGAAAAAGTAATAGAAAAGTGGCGTGTAAAAAAATCGGCCCTGAATATTGACCAGCCCATTAA
The DNA here is from genome assembly GCA_031761425.1 of Cosmopolites sordidus. Lineage (NCBI taxonomy): Eukaryota > Metazoa > Arthropoda > Insecta > Coleoptera > Curculionidae > Cosmopolites > Cosmopolites sordidus. The sequence continues at coordinate 239,089 of JARFXV010001296.1, forward strand.
ACTGGGGAGGTCCAACATCAAAATAGATTGTCTGGCGTTTGCTGATTCTCTAGCAATTTTAGCTCGAGATATATCAACGGCACAAAAACAGATTGAAATCCTAAAAGAAACAGCAGAAAAGGTAGGAAAGGTAGGAAATTTCCTTTGAAAATACACGACCTGCAACAGACTAAGAACACCATTTCTAAAAACCAAATAAGCTAACATCAGACGAGTCTCTTAACTTAAATAATTGGGTGAAATAATGATGGAAAGAGGGTTAGAAAAAGCGGCCAATAAGGGTAGATGTCAAAAAAAGGAAACTGCATAGAGACTTTATTTATACAACTTTATATTTACAACAAAAAATGCATATATAAAAACACAAAACTGAGACATTACAACACAGTTATTAAGCCAGAATGTTTATATGGTTCAGAAACGCTCATTTTGAATAGAAAGAGGAGATTAAAAAGAAGGAAAGAAAAACTATAAGAAAAATCTTAGACCCCAAACAAATAAATAGCACAACATACCGACTTCGAGAAAAGCAGGAAATTAAACAATACGCAGATATACATAGCGATATGAGAAAAAGAAGACTTAGTAGAGTAGGCTAACTAGACAAATAATCGAATTTTATGAAAATAGAGGTAGAGCTAAAGTAGAAATAATTAAATGGATTGCTGCAATTAAAGAGGACCTAAGATCAGCAAATATTACACAAAGTAAAATTCAGGATAGAGACTGTTTCAGACACAAGGTTAACGTTCGGAAGGTTGGCCAGAGAGAAAAATGTAGGAAGACCGGAATAACTTGGTCTGACGAAAGGAGAAAAGCTCATAGTGAACAAATTAAATCAGTATGGGCGCAAAAGAAGGCTAACAACAACAAACGCCTCTAATTGTACTTCGCGTGGTCCATCAAAGCCCATACGTGAATAATAATAATAATAATAAAGTTAGTAGTATTCCAATATTTTCTAAAACATATGACAACATAACTAATTTTGCAAAACAGAAATGGCTAGAAATCAATCATTTGTACAATAAAAGGAATATGCTTGAAATTCAGGCGTACAATCGTTACAAAAAATTAACGCCTCTAACAGTACTTCGCGCGATCCACCAGGGCCCATAGGTGAAAAATTAATAATAATAATTCAAACTGTGGTTTTCTTACATTTTACAATTTAAAAGCCTTCATATTCATGCAAAGCCCTATTATTATTTGCACTTTTAATAAGCTTTTTAACTTTTAACAAGACTAATAAGAGGGTTGTATACTTATATAACCAGAATTGCTAACAATGGTGTTGCTACGGAACATCTGACATATACATCGGAAAATTTGACATGGTTGACTGTAGACGTACTTCGCGTATATATATAATATATATATATATATATATATATATATATATATATATATATATATATATATATATATATATATATATATATATATCCCCTTTGTGGATCAGACCTTGACGTAAAGGGGTTTGAGTAGGGCAATGAAGCTTTGAGCTATGCCGTCTGGAGTCTATGCTCCTGGGAGGGTCACCCCTGGCGGACAGGTCAAAGCGGAGGCCTCAGACTAACATGATCCAAAATCTGCCAACCCGCATTGGACCAGCGTGGCAGATTACGGTCCATACCTTCAACATGGTATTTCAGTATGTTGAAATATGACAGTACAACCTCAAACACGGCCCTCATTCCCCGGAGGCCAAGGGGCAACTACCTACGGCAGCGGGAAGACCTGCCCCAAGGCAGAGGGTGCTAAGAATCACCGGGTTAGATCAGGCTGCCATTGGACTTTTGACATTGCAACGTTAAATATACGGACTATGAAAACAGAGGCCCGATTGCAAGAACTGTTAATCGAACTTGACAACATACATTGGGATATTATTGGGCTCTGTGAAACACGAAGGAAGGGTGAAGAGTTAATCAAACTGGAACCAACTGGACACGTACTCTACACTCGAGGTACGGAAAATGGCCGATGTGGCGGAATAGGATTCCTCATCAATCGAAAGCTGAAGGACAGTGTGGTAAAATTTGAAAGTACATCCGACCGATTAGCCCAATGCGTCATTCAGCTGAATAAAAAGTTTAGGCTTCAAATCGTCCAAGCTTATCCACCAACTATAAGCCATAAAGATGAGGAAATTGAGGAATTTTATGATGATGTGGCCCAGCTTTTATACAAGGAGAAATGTAGGTACAAAATCCTGATGGGTGATTTTAATGCCAGAATTGGAACAACAAGAACAGACGAAAATGCAAATGGCCCATACGGAACTGGTGAGCGAGACAATAGAGGTGACAGATTAGTTGATTTTGCTGAAGGACAAGAACTATATATTATGAATTCATTCTATAAGAAAAATATCAGCAGAAAATGGACATGGAAAAGTCCATCTGGGCTCACAAGCGAAATTGACTACATCATGACCAACGATAAAACAATATTTACCAATTGTACTGTCCTTAACAATTTTAATGTTGGAAGTGACCACCGAATTGTACGAGCAAGGGTTCGGATTGACTATCGAAAAGAGCGCGAAAAACTGGTAAGATCAAAGAAGGGCAAGGTGGATTCTGGAAAACTGCTGGACAGAGGAAGCGATTTTGAGATTGCTTTGTCAAACCGGTTTGCTGCCAAGATCCAGAGGAGCTGGAAATATCAGTTCAATATGAAGAAATCGCCAACAATGTACTTCAAACGGCTGCTTCAATAGCACCAGAGGAAAAATGTCTCAAACAAACAAAAATCTCCAGTGAGACCATTGATTTAATGAAGAAACGGCGAGCAATGAGAAATGCAGGTAGTCCTTTTGGCAGGGTCGAGTACACTGAGCTCTGCAAAACTATAAGAAAACGTATCAGAGAGGACACGCGCCGATTCAATATGCAGCTAGTGCAAAAAACCCTGGAAGAAAACAAAGGAATCAACAAAGCTAAACAGAAGCTGAGAAACAAAAGAACGCAAATATATGCTTTAAAGCGTGAGGATGGCACAGTGTGCAGGACGCGTACCCAAATGTTAGAGATTGTCAGAAGGTTTTATTCCCAGTTATATGAAGATCAGAGCCAGTCAGGGACAGCAATACCCACGGAAGAACAATATATAATACCAGATATCCTAGTGGAGGAAGTAACAAATGCTATAGAATTGATGAAGAACGGTAAGGCTCCAGGAAAGGATAGTGTAACTGTCGAAATGCTAAAAGCTGGTGGTCGGACGTTACATAAAACACTGGCAAAATTATACTCAAAATGCCTCAAAGAACAAAAAGTACCTGACTTATGGAAAAATGCAGAAGTGATCCTTTTACATAAAAAAGGAGCACAGGAAGATTTAAAGAACTACCGTCCAATAAGCCTCCTATCAGTGATGTACAAAGTTTTCACTAAGATAATTTCTAAAAGAATATTAAAAAAACTGAATGACGCACAACCAAGAGAACAAGCTGGATTCAGAAGTGGATTCAGTACAATGGATCACATCCAGGTTGTACAGCAGGTCATAGAAAGGCACAACGAATACACCATGCCACTGTGCTTGGCTTTTATCGACTACGAAAAAGCATTTGATTCCATCTCAAAGCATGCGATAATGGATGCACTGCTTAGCCAAGGTGTAGAGAGAGCCTATGTAAACCTATTAGAATCGATATATGATGGAGCTACAGCCACAATTCACCTTGATGATCTTGAAGTGGGAATTAATATAGAACGAGGTGTACGGCAGGGTGACGCAATATCGCCTATTCTTTTCTCGGCTGGCCTTGAAGAAGTATTCCGTAAACTGGATTGGGAACAGGATGGGGTAAAGATTAATGGTGCAAACTTAAACCATCTTAGATTTGCAGATGATATTATTCTCATTTCACAAGACCCAGAGGAGCTGCAAAGACGCATACAAGAACTGCAAAGGGCTGGCGAACCATTTGGCTTGAAAATAAACCTGAAAAAGAGTCAGGTTATGTTCAATAACTTCGCTCAAGACAGAAGAATTTCAGTTTTAGGAAGGGATTTAGAGATTGTGGACAGCTTTGTATATCTTGGGCAGAGGATTTCCAGGGAGGGGAATACCGCCCGGGAGGTGGAACGGCGTGTTAAATGTGGCTGGCAGGCATTTGGTAGGCTCAACATAGTGTTTAAGAGCAGACTCCCACTTTGCCTGAAAAGAAAAGTATTCGATCAGTGCGTTCTACCCGTTATGACATACGGAAGTGAAACCTGGACACTCACATCGCAATCAATTCAAAAACTTCGGGTGGCACAGAGGGGAATGGAAAGATGTATGCTTGGCATTACAAGACGAGACAGAAAGTCCTGCGCATGGATCAGGGAACAAACAAAAGTCTGTGACATCATTGGAAGAGTAAAACAGTTGAAATGGAGATGGGCAGGCCATATAGCGAGGCGATGGGACGACAGATGGACCAAGGCAATCCTGGAGTGGATACCGCTTGATCGCAAACGTCCGCGAAGAAGACCGAAAGCACGATGGATTGATGACATCGTTAAGTATATTGGACCCGAGTGGCAGAGGAAAGCCCAGGACCGTGAAGGTTGGAAGCATGCTGAAGAGACCTTCATCCTGCAGTGGATCGATACGGGCTGATGATATATATATACATATATATATATATATATATATATATATATATATATATATATATATATATATATATATATATATATATATATATATATATATATATATATATATATATATATATATATATATGAGCATTTTACTGATCGCTTGACCTAAAATGGGCCCCACCCATCCCTGCAAATGGAGGGCATATGTTTTTCCATACTCTTCAGGGCTCTTTCCATACGCTTCAGGACATATGCTCTCTCGTCAAGAAAAGAGGAGGTCGGCGAAAGTATGGGTTGTTGACTGTGGATGGGGCATTCTGCATTTCATCGTCTTCTGCATTTATAGCTAAGGTTGGGGGTGGAGCGGTAAGTTGAGGGGTGGGAGTGGGAAGTGGACATTTTAGTAGAAAGGTATCGGATGGGCAATTTGGAAAGAAGAGGTTTTCATGGATTTGGAATTCTAAGACCCTCGTTTCTCTTGTTTAAGCAGTCTGGACGATTTTCGAGCTCAATTGCATCACGAATTATGCGGGGTTTATAAAAATATATGGGTGTCGAAAATTATTTTGTGACCAGTTTGGATATGATGTTATGCTAAAGTTGAGGAGAGATCCAATTTTCGGACGGCGAGAGAATGCTCACATATGCGATTTTGGATACGTTTGTTGGTTTTGCCGATATATGATTGAGGGCAGCCAGAATAAGGAATCTCGTAGACACCACGAGACTCTTGTAGAATATTATTTTTCTCCGCTCTACGGAAGCTGGATATATATCTTTCTGTTGTAAATATCATTTCGATATTACGAGTTCTAAATATGTGGCAAATTTTATCAGTTACTGCCTTGATATATGCAAGAAGAACTTTGGGGTTTTGGGGCAATTCTCTAGTGGATTGATAGATATGACCAGTTGCCTGAACTTTATTAATATGCCCTTTTATTTGACGTATGTCATAACCGTTTTGAATTAGTGCCGGTTCTAAGGTATTTAGTTCTGTTTGCCTATGTTCCTTGTTCGACAATCTTAGAGATTTAGTAATTAGAGAGAATAGGCATTCTCGATGCTTATCTGAAGACTGAAAAAGTGTTCAGACAAGCCTCAGAAACATTTTCCTTCAGAAAACATTTGTCTGAAGACTGAACAGTCTTCAGACAAATGTTTTCGGTTTGCCAAGTGTGACCTTGGCGAAATGTCTGCACGTTCCCAACAAACGGGACACAAACGATCGGATGTACTCCCGGACTAATAGTCTAGTATATATATATATATATATATATATATATATATATATATATATATATATATATATATATATATATATATATATATATATATATATATATATAGCTGTTTGACTGGGGACAAGCCCCACCCATCTCTTACATTGAAGGCAACATGTTTCGCCTCGTATTGTTCAGACTTGTCAGGGTACCGGCATATACACTCTCGTCAAGAATAGAGAGACTTTATCCATCGGCAACAACCCATAGTTTTACCGATTTCCCGTTGGATGGCGCATAGTGAAGTGCTAGATTTGCCTGGATTGCATCCATTGAGACAGCAGCAGCAGAGTAAGATTCACCCAAACCGGGGGGTTGGGTTCCACAATCTAATGTGGAACACATAACGACCTACATCACCGCCAATGTGAATATTTTACTAAGTTGTTTGACTGGGGACGACCCCCATCCATCCCTTCCATTGAAGGGCACATGTTTCGTCTCTTGTTGTTCAAACTCGTTAGGGTACCGACATATGCTCTCTCGCCAAGAATAGGGAGACCTTATCCATAGTCAACATCCTATAGTTTCACCGACTTCCCGTCGTACATGAAATGCTAGATTTGTCTGGATTGCATCCTTTGAGACAGCAGTAACCGAGTGTTATACACCCAAACCGAGTCGTCTCAAATATTCATCGTCTACCAAGCTGATACCACCACGTTTAAATTCAGTTGCTCACAGTTTTACCAGATCAACAGATCGCAAGAATAAGAAAGAAAAATCTGTTTGGTGCCAAGTACTCTCTAGATTCCTTGAAGTTACTTTGATACTTTCAACGTGTAATTTAGCCTTTCATGGCGTGCAGAGAAAAGGGAGATCGCAATAATGCAAGTTCCCGATGAAACTTTTTGAGTATTGTTGAGTTATTAGCAAAATACGGTCCGATTTTAGAAGAATTGTTAAGTAAACCAAAGGGCTAGATAAAATACTTAAGCCCAAAAAATGAGCTCATTTCTGTTCTGGTTCTAAAAATAGAAAATGCACTCATAAATGAAATAAATGCCGCACCACTTTACTCTATCATATTCGATACGACTCAAGATATTGTAAAAACAGATCAAATGTGTGAACTTTACCTTTATTGTATGATCGAGAAAAACGAAAATGGAATCCCAAAGGCGCTCGTCATTAAAGAGTAATTTTAAGGATTTCATGAAGTTAAGGACCAAACTGCCTTAGCAATGTCCAACCAAATTATTAAATCCATAAATGGCAAAAATATACCTCTAAATAAGTGTCGAGGATAAGGATATGACGGTGCTAACACAATGAAAGGCACTTATAGTGGAGTTTAAAAACCCATAAAAGATATCGAGCCAAATGCGGTATATGTTCACTGTGCTGCTCATAACTTAAATCTGGTACTTAATGATGCAGCAAGAGAGGTTATTGATATGCAACATTTTTTTGAAACAGTTCAACAAATTTATAATTTTTTTAGGCATATTATCAAAAGTTGGAATATCTTATTTAGTTTTATATCTGATAAAGAAAGGGAGTCTTTGACTTCGAACATTAAAAACATTGAGCCCTACTAGGTGGGCAGGACGTTATGATGTTATTTTTGTTTTAAAAGTTCGGTTTGTTGAAGTCCAAAAAGCGCTAACGAAAACAATTCTGTTAAATTGCTAATAATATGAAAGGAATGAAGCTATTTCATTCAAAAAGAAGATCGGGAACTAAAATTTTATTATGTTATTGGTTTTCCATTACAAAGTTCTACAAACTATTGATGCAGCGTCTAAAGCACTTCAGTTAAAGCCACCGATCTTCCAAATGTCTTAAAACGTTTGAAAATTTGTCTGGAAGAATTGGAAAGGTATAGATATGAATTTGAAAATTTTAAAAAGGAAACAAACAGTATAGGAGAAAAATGGTCCATCAACCCTGAATTTTCTAAAACTCGTCAGAGGAAGGTGAAACGCTATTTTGACTAAATTTGCGAAAATGAGCATCTCCAATATCCGGAAAGTTTGTTCAAAGTGAACATATTTTATCGAGTATTGAACATCATTATTAATCAACTGAAATCGCGTTCCCTTCCAATGAATGAAATTATTTCCAATTTCAGTGTTTTGCAGCCTGCCACTTTGTTTTTAAATGTAATCTATTAAAAAAGGCCCTAGAATTTGTTCATATATTTAAAAAAGACATATCTGAATCATTTGCCAGGGAAATTCTCAGTTTCCGGTTCGGTTTTCAGAGATGTTATAGAAAAGTCTTCGTGTATTAGAGAACTTCCTGGTTTATTAATAATAAAGAATCATTTTTTGTCGTGCAGGTTTCCTGAATTATGTACTGCATTAATGTTGTTTATTATAATTCCTGTGATTACAGCTAGTGCTGAAAGATCATTTTCGAAACTAAAATTAATAAAAACCTATTTAAACTGTTTTGTAACTGATTTGTAAATGTTGATGTGACTTGGATTCATAACAAAGGAAAAAACTGTCCAAAATGTGGGTTTTAACTGGCGAACGTGCTCCGAAGAACGCGAAAACGCTTTCATTGGCTGGAAAGGTCATGGCCACTGTTTTCTGGGGTTTACAAGGCATGATCTTCCTCGACTATTTGGAAAAGGGAAAGATGATTACAGAATACCATTTTGCTGCACTATTGGGCATATTTCGTAAAGAGTTAATAAAAACTTCCCCATCTGGCGAAGAAAAAAGTGTGAATTCATTTCAACAATGCTTCCGCCCATTTGTCTGCCGTTGCAACAGCGAAATTTGTCAATTTCGTCTACGAACTGATACCGCATCCATCCTATTCTCCGGACTTGGTCCTCTTTCTTTTCTTTCTAAACATAAAGAAATGCCTGGACGAAAAAAAAATCATGTCATATAAAGAGATCATCACCGAAATAGTGGACTGGAATAGTGGATTTAAAAACTTTATGGGACAAAACAGGCTACGTAACAATACTTTGGCGGAACAGAAAGCTCGGAGAAAAGCACTTTATTAATAAATATCTTGTTAATTGCAATTGTTATTTCATTAAAATTATGTAATACCTATGCTTTTGGGCCACATCCAATGAATTTGCCACGGGCCTCAGTATATTTCAAATATTTCAAATGCAAAAATTTAATGACAACTCGATATTCATATCTTTACTGAAACACTAACAACGACTTACATAAATGACTTAAATATCCACTGAGCATCTAATATGGCTGAAAAACACCATCTTCGTGTTGAGGCTGAAAACTTTTCAGACTACCCTCGCAAACACACGTATCTGAAACTTAGCAGTACTCAATCTAAAACATCATACAGAGAATTTTCCAAACGCCTTTCGTAAGCAGATATGAATAATATCTTAAATAACGCATTTAATGTTTGTGAAACTGAGAAAATACATTTTATTAATAATCGTGATTCATTATAACAGTTTGAAAAACTACTTGAAATTAAACATTTTTCAAAACAAAACTAAAAAACAGTAAAGGAAACTAAAGTTAATTTACGAATTAAAAATAGCCCCCCTCAACTCTCCAGGCAGCAAACTTACCGTGACAATTTTTACATCCGGCAAAATGATATCTTGTTTATCTGATGATATATTATCATTTTTTTCCCTTTTATCTGTCATAATTTTGTCTGAACGTGTATGATTTAATACGCGCGACAGGAAACCGAGAAAAAACTGTGTTCGTCACCTCGTTAGTGCAAGTCTAGGTTTTCATTTTGGACGTGCGGAATTCCCCCGATAAATAATTTGTCTTTCAACGGTGGCGTTAAATTTAAATTACAGTGAAAAATGGACGCTATTCTTCACAATTAAGAGGCGTTTACTTAGAGGTTAACGTCTGTTGAAGATTAGTTAGGAAATAATCCGTAATGAATTTATTTTTGTTGTGATCTGCGAGTTGGCTTGTGTAAAGCAGTTTCGAAAATATAAATAGTCAATTAAATACGAACACATATATAAATCGATTGTGGCGTCAGATGTATAACATGTGGAGCTGTCCTGTTGGAACCACATTTCCTCCAGATCAGTACCATTCAAATTCGGAATTAAATAATTATTGATCATCGCTCTGTAACGATCCCCATAAACGAACTGATAAATTTGTATCTTCATCAACACTGCCACAGTGGCGGCTCGTGAGGGAGGTCGTTGGGGCGCCGCCCCTCCAGCATTTATCACAGCAAATAACTTTTCAGAGCATCATATTATATTTCCGTTCAGTTTTTTTCAACTCATTTTTCTGGTTCACCTGCTGTGTAGGGTTTCAATAGCACAAAAAGTGGAAGGGGAAAGCAAAAAAAATCTTCAGAATCACTATTTTCTTCTACGACCTCCCACTTTAAAAACCCACGATCAGCAATAGCGGCAATATTTTCTTCGGGACGCACACTTATTAATAATATCATGATGCTGCAAATACTGTAAAGGAAAAACGGTCACTTCTCTGTCGCACCCTGTATAAGACTGAATAATCTAATGAAACTTGTTATCTAATCAAAGTCTAATTTTTCCTCAAAATTCGATTCTTTGTCCCCTCATAAATTCTAATTAACTCATCCAAAATAAATTTTCGACCGAGTTATGTCACATTTCGGTTTTGCGCCCTCCGTAGTCGGTCCCCCGAAAACGGGTTGTGCAATAATTTGAAGTCCCCGCGTCAGTGCCGTATCCAAAGCGGGGCGGTAGCGCGAGGGGGTGGCGGCGGAGGGTTAGCTTAACGATCTCGCAGCCATAAATTATCCGAGGGGTTGCTTTGTACAAGCTCGCAAAATGATTTCCTTAATAGACGGCCTTTCAGACAAATTTTATTCAATATTGTCGCAATGGAGAGTAAATGGGATCAAGGGGGATGATAGAGGGGTGGTTGAAATCGGTAGCAAATTGTTTGTTTTGGATTTCGGGATTAATGTATGATGTAGTTTTATCTAGTCGGAACTTATGAGATTATTAGTTAAATGGTCCTTGATAGATATGTTTCTTCAGGAGCAAATAGTTTGAAATCTTTTCAACACAGAAAGAAGTATTTTTTGAAATTGTGATTTTATACACTTTTCCCAGCGATGCTGCTATCTCTTTAACTAATCCAAATGCCAGTTGACATCTTGTTCTGTAAAATACTGCTCATTCGATGAAAATCTTTGTCCTCCGAACAAACTTTGAGTTAAGGAAAGAGAATGGAGTCGCTGTGGGGCAGATCTGGTAAATACGGTGGGTGGCCAATCAATTTGAATCTCAATTCGTGAATTTTTGCCACGGCGACCACGTAAAAATCCAACAAATAAAAAATATATAAGACGCTGATTAGCCCTGTGTTAACGTATGCGCTGGTAACCTGGGTAGTCTAACAAAACGATGAAAAACTGCTGGCGCATTCGTGTAGAAGAAGGACATATTCACGGAGGACTCCAGGAGAACGAGGACTGGCGTATAATACAACTATGAGCTATACAGAGAACAACAAGACACTGATATAGCTATCTTTATCAAAGTTGGAAAGCTGAGATGAGTAGACCATATTGAAAAGCTAATGGCTAGTAATCCCACTAAGCAAAAAATTGGTCAAGTCCCAATAAGCAAAATCCAAAAGAAGAGCAAAATCACGTTTGATGGACCAAATATTAGACAACTTGAAGTCACTTACAATAGCAAAATGGAAAACAAAACCAGGAACAGAAACCAAAGATACGACAGGTTAAAACCATTTAAGGGTCGTAGAACCACAAACGATATTTTTATTGATGTAGAAGGCATACAAATTATTACCAGAATAGCTTTATTTATTAATATTTTTAGATGAAGAATTTCCCGAATTTAGGAGAGCTACTTAGATATAATTTTTATTGTAGAATAAATATGGTTAATATAAGTAATTTACATGTTCACATATAAGTAATTTACATGTTCACATTTCCATTCATTTCGGTTAGAATATTCCTCTTGTGTAGAATAAATAAAACGAAAGGAACAAACAAGACAGACAAGTCGCAGTTGAAAAGAAAATTAACACATATTGAACGACCGAAAAATACAACTGTACAATCACCCGATCTAATGGTGAGAAATATCGATATCAAAAGCCGGTGAACGGGGCACAAGTGCGAGCTAATGACTTTTAAAAGGTTTCTGACGGATGGAGACCGTCTCTAGCGAACTTAATCAACCCATAATAAACTTCTGTTTGGCGGTGCCGGTCCCCGAATAGAAGACCCGATGATTCGACAGAAATTCGCTTATTGGTTTACTTCATTATAAGAGGGTACCTCGGACAATTATTTCTTCTTAGTAGCAGCGGGCGTCGATCTCAAAGAGATCTCGCTGCCAGATAAAAGCAGTTTTAGCTCCGTAACGGCACATCATCTATTTTAATATGAGTCGTGAAGGTGGTGGCTTCTAAATACTCGGCTACCAACGATCGGCCAACTGTCAGATTGGTGCTATTGTGTCGATTTCAAATAGAAATTCTATAATTTAATATTGAAACTACTTGAGACGCGCACAACCTTTATAGTTCGAACACAAAAATATATTTTAAAAAATACAGCAGGTTTCTATTAGTACTTGTTAGGATTGAAATTCCAGGTATAAGCATGCGTCACCTGGTGATCACCTCATCGTTAACATCACGCCAAGAACTGCAGAGACCTTTGCTGTACCGAGATGGATTTATCTAGATATAAAATCATTATAATACAAAGATTATTCGAAAAATTCTCGACGTGATTCATAAAACCCAATATTTTTGAGAAATTTTCATTTTGCACTTAAACACATTTAAATCAATGATGCTCCAGTATTTAAACTTCCTCCGTATAATGCGGCTTGTCTGAAGCTTCATAATAACCGGTTATTTCAGTAAACTTGAAGAGATTTACAACTAAACACCAAAACACTTTTTTGAACTGCTCGACGCACGTTTCGCTAACCATGTTAGCAACATCAGGAGATATTTCTAAGATTGTCAAGCGTCTGCGAGAGAAGGATTGTTTTTATTTAAAAGCTGATAAGGGAAATAAGGTTGTAGTAATGGACAAACCTGATTACTTTGAACGCGTTGAAAAATTAATTCAAGACGGTCCTTATAAACGGTTACCTAGTAATCCATTGTCAAAAACGAAGTTAGAGATACATTGAAATCTTGTAACAGCCTTATTTCTCCTTTTCTGAAAAGCAAATTACATGTTTCTAATCCAAAAGTGCCAAGATTGTATGCTCTACCAAAAATTCATAAACCAGGAAAATCAATGAGACCAATTGTATCAGCCATTGATTCTCCAACATACAACTTGGCAAAGTGGTTAACAAAGGAATTTGAAAACCTACCAAACCAACTACCTTCCTGTTCTGTGATAAAGTCAACCAAATTCATAGAAAAATCAAAAATACACATCTACAGAAAGGTGAGGTTTTGGTTTCCTTTGACGTTTCATCGTTGTTTCCGAGTGTTCCGATTCCACATACCTTGAAATACCTAACGGAGTTACTCAAGTTAAACGGTTTTAATAACAAGATTGTTTCTGAGTACATCTCCTTAACAAGATTATGTACGAAGCAAAATTGTTTTCAGCTTAATAACAGATTTTATGAACAACAAGAAGGAACGGCAATGGGCAATCCTCTGTCACCGTTCTTAGCCAACTTATTTATGAGTAAAGTTGAAACCGAGGCAAAAGATGAATTCAGTTACTTTCTGAATGTATAGTTAAGGTATGTGGATGACATTTTTGCCATTTTCGATTCGAAAAATGAAAATTTAGATGATTTTATTAAGAACTTAAATAATAAATCCCAAAATATAATATTCACGCATGAACTAGAAAACAACGATAGTTTACCATTTCTGAATGTGTTAGTAGAAATAATAAAAATAGGTTAGATTTTGATATTTTCAGAAAAACCACCACCACTTTGAGATACATTCCTAATGATTCAAATCATAGCTTCCAAAATAAGATGGCTAGTTTAAATTTTATGGTAAATAGATTAATTAATTTTCCTTTAAATAAAGATAATTATAACAAAGAATTAAAATTAATTAGGGAGGTATCTGAAGTGAATAGTTATAATAAGAACATTGTAGATAAACTAATTAGAAAACATAAGTTCAGAAAATTATTGAAAGAATCTTCGACTTTTCAAAAGGATCAGAACACAAAGAAATTCATGGTGATACCATTTGATACCCAATTGACAAGAGGACTAGACAAAATTTTGAATAAAGTGGACATTAAGGTTGTGTACAAACCATATAATAAATTAAGAGAAGTTCTGGGCAATCTAAAGGATAAAGTAGACCAACAGGAAAAGTCGGGGATTTACGAAATTAGTTGTCAAGACTGTGGTCGAAGGTATATTGGGCAAACATAAAGATCCATATTGACAAGATATAAAGAGCATATTGCCCACATTAGTTATGGGAGAAATGAAAAATCTTGTGTTGCCCAACATGCAATCGAACATGACCACAGAGTAAATATTTAATAATAATATATAGTAATTTAAGACTAATTAAAAGTGTTAATAATAATAGGGCTTTGGATGCATATGAAAGCATCCAAATAGAAAAATGTAAGAAAATCATGAACCGAGATAAAGGACCGATTCCTTTCAGTCAAGTTTTTCAATTATTAATGTAAGGCTTAGTACACTTCACGGTTCATGATTTTTACACGCTTCGTTAGGTATGGTTTTCATATAAATTGAATATAGTTTAGTTTTAGAATTAGATTAAATCATCTCCTGATGATGCTAACGTGGTTAGCGAAACGTGCGTTGAGCAGTTCAAAACCACTAAACGCCAAATCACTTTTTTAAATTTCTTGACGCACGTTTCGCTATGTTAGCATCATCTGGAAAAGATTTAATCTAGATTTTAGATTAAATTTAATACGACACGTGCGTCGAGAAGCTTAAAAAAGCGACCTGGTGTTTAGTCGTAAATCTCTTCGAGTTTTAATGTTAAAGACAAAGTTTAAAAGACATCCGGCAGCAGTCAATGAAGAGTCAAGAGTAGCGATTGAAAGAGAAATGCGGACAAATACCAATAGAAATGATTCTTGATGTTTGCGATGCCATTGCTTCTCGTTATCAACAATGTCTGGACCACGACGGTGGGCAGTTTGAAAACTGGTGTTGGTCAAAATAAAGGTTGTTTCTTTAGCTTTTTATTGAAACCCTAAAGTAAACTGTATGAAAATAAATATTGATAGAAGACATATATTTTAGAACCAGTCAAACTGTGTATACATGGTATTGTAATAGATGTTCCAAAAAAAGTGAGCAAAGAAGATGAAGATATTCTCATAAAGTAGGATATGAGGGAGGAAAGAGATCTTCAATATAATATAAATATTTCATCACAGATCTCAAAAAGGTTAATATGAATATAAATATTAAAAAGACAAAAAAATATAACATGAGCTGGAGCTAGAAACGTGGAAAGATACGAAAAGAAATATTCAGAGAACAATTGGAAATAGATCCAATAGAAAGTACAGAACATATAGAAAGAATGGGTGATGCAAGAATGGTGAAAACAATATATGAAGCGAAAGAATCAGGTATAAAAAGAGGAAGAACCCTGGAAGGAGAAAGTGAGCTGAATTATATGGAAGGTGATCAACAATTTAGTACAAAACATTAGAAAATGGAAGAAGTTGTGTAAGAATTCAATTTCAAATTCTTCGATCCAGATGTGGAAAAGTCTAAGTTCTGTTAATTCCTATATCAAAAAACGTCTTATAATTCGTGTCTAGCAGTATAACGTTGATGTTAATGATAACTCTTTATCTCCTACAGTTATGTATTAAGAATAAAATTCAAATACACAATAAACGCACTTTCCATGAAAATCTAAGATTTTTTCGTGTCAATTTCCTTCTTGGATCGGTTCCACGCAAAAACCACTCGACAAAAGCCCCCTCCATCCCTCGGACCATCAACATAACCGCCACCGTTTCACGGTTGATTGTTCATCGTTCCGGTTCGAGTTTTAATCAGCGGGTAGGTCGCCCTCCTGCAGGGCTTCTGGCGGTCGCCTAATGGAAACGAATCGTGGAAGCTCGTGCCGTTCGCTGGGGATTGTTGTTTTGTGCGACGATATACCGCGTGATTTCATTAGACGCGACCGAGAAGTGGATAGGAATGATTCGGTTACGGTCTGAGGGGGCTCTTGGGGGGCTCGTAATGAAAACACCGCTGGAATTGAGATTAATGGATCGCTTTATGGGCGACATCGATCTGGGGGTCTCTTCCACTTGATTATAGTCGTTTGATAAATTATGCAGTCGTTGTGGTTTCTGATGCTGATGAGAGACTGATGGAACACGATGATAATCGGATGTAGCTTCCTGAATACTTTCGAAAAATAACACACAATGTGACACTGAATAAATGTTACTAGGAACTGAAATAGGTACTTGAAATTATTGACATCATCACATATGAGGTGTGTAAATAAAGTAATGAGGCTGGTAGCGTAGCGTTCGATCTGATAACACCGATTGGAAGGAAAGCAGGTCAACATCTAATGCGGCTTCAGTGTAAGTTTGAACGCTCTATAGTCACGTAGTGGTTCGTAACAATTATTTTTTCTGAACCGGATCTTTTTCAGGTTCTATCACCCCTTCAGTCCAAAAATCTCACCAAACATCGATTATCTGAGGTCGAAGAGGTAACTCTCTAATCACTTGATGATTTCCATCGACCCAAATTACGCTTGTTCATGACATCATTAAGCCAGAATTGTGCTTTAAGGGAAAATATTTTTATTACTCCAAACTGTGTGTCGCCTTATTTTAATTTCTACACGGTGTTAAATCGAGTACCTTTCCATAGTGAATGACCAATATTTTCATTTCTGATAGTGATTTTGTAAATTACATTAATGTTTTTCAATAATATTTACACCAGTTGTGTAGGCTCTTGGCTCAAGAACGACAAAAATTCTAGTCGAAATGAATATCAATTTTATATCGAAATTTACACATAAGAATTTTGTTATCGAAGGGATGTGATACTTCACAAGATAATTATTTGATTATTTACTTATAATTACTTGCTAGGAGAGAAATACTAATAATATTCATACACATTGGATTAGTAAGTTTTGAAGCATGGGTCATGAAATGTTAAACCAAATAAAACCGGTACTTGAAATCAACTCAGCTAATTTACTTGTGTTATGTACAAAGGTAATTCACAAATTATTATCCACAACATAAACATTGAAATAAGAATTATGGAAAAGATAATTTCTCGCCAAAAGAATTTCACCTTGATGATTGCTAAACATCCTCCCTATTCTCCAAATCTGAACCCCAAGGATCATCTCTTTTTTTCCTAAGCTGAAGAAACATTTGCGCGAAACGGTTTTTTTATGTATTTTTTTTTGTTCTTACAAATGAATAGGTGGCAGAACGAGGAAAGCAATATTACTGAAAGATCTCGAAGACATCTGAATCCGGTGACTCGGAGGTGAAAATGGTTAGAACTTGGATGGCTAACCCTCCAAAAAGAGCTACATTTCAACAGTCTAGAGTATAAAATCCGACAAGGAATTGTCGGTAGACTTCTCGAAAGTTAGGGTTTAATATGATTAAGCAGTATCCACTCCAGGATTGATTTGGTTCATCTGTCGTCACATCATATCGCTATATGGCCTGTCCACCTCCATTTCAATTTCTTTACTCGTCCTATGATGTCACATGCTTTCGTTGTTGTTGTTTTCTAATTCATGTGCAGGTCTTTCTACCTCCACTTGTAATGCCGAGAATAAATCTTTCCATTCCCCTTTGTGCTAAAGGAAGTGAACTGATTGTAATCTAAGTATCCATGTGAGTGTCCAGAAGAAGACGAAGAAGAAGACGAAGACTTTAGAATGCTAAATTATATTTTGGCAAAACGTCGTGGCCCTTCACAGAATAAACACGTATTGATACCCGGAATGATTTACGAACATATATATTAAGGTGTCCGTTATTTACCAAATGGACTTTTTTTTACTTGGTTATCCTCTAAATCATTTCTTTGTAGGCTAAAACAATTTAAAAATAAAATCCGATTCCGTTTAACCCTGCCTAAATGACGATACTTTTCCCGTTCATTAAACATGGAATTTTTGCACTTTTTAGATATTAATTTTTTTCTCGTTTATTATATTGATTATCTTACAAAATATTCTTGATTCTGCTTCTGTAGTGAACCTTTTAGATGGACAAATTTTTATATTGCAGTCAAAAATTTATTTTATTAGGTTAGATGTTTAAATTAAGATAAAATATCAAGGTTTTGGTATTTAAAATCTGTTTTTGAATCTATTAAAATATATTAAATATATTTAATATTGCTTTTAACATATAAATGAATAAAAAGCATCGAGTAGTCAGTAAATCTGAAAATGTGAGATAATAATTGAGAAAAACGGTATAAAAACATTCTAACTTTCGGAAACTTATAAAATACATTTTTTACTGCAATATACAATTTTGTCCATCTAAAAAGATCACAACAGAAGCAGAATCAAGAATATCTGGTAAAATAAGACAGGCCTAGAAGATTTTTTTCTGGTGCCTAGGATTTTAGAACTAATTTTAACTATTTTTGGGGGCGCTAAATATAAATATAAAATAAGTTTTTTTCTATTTGCTCTATTTTTTTAGAAATATCCACTTAGCTATCAATGTTTTTTTGTTCAGTTCGGTAAATTCAAGTGTGGGTGTTCTAAAATTATTATACAAGAATTGGTTGTAAAATACACTGGATGGCATAAGCCTTGCTTTTCCGATAACTTATATTACCAAAAAAAGGAAAAAATCTAAAATTCGGCGTACCGATGGTTTAGAGCGAACCCAAAAACAACTTCGATTACTATTATTTCTGTTATAACTGTGTTTTGTGTAGCACGTGAATTTATCCTGATTTAGTATCTGCAAGGTGCTTGGTCCCTCAGTCAGAGGAAGTGCCCATCCCAACGTTTGACCAGCTGCTAGAGCTCTGTGTACTGCAAACTGCTGCGGACTGCAGTGAACATTTACCGTAAGATGACACGAATTGCATTGAAATTGCGACACTTGACTTGGTCTTGCTCTGTTCGTTTCTATTCAACTGTCTCCTTGCATTAGGCTCGAGCCCACCTGACGATGACTATGAGTCCAATCCTGGGAGGTACTTGTCTCGACGTGATGGTTGAAACGAACAGAGGTATGTGGATGTACGGATACGAGATTTCTGTTATTCAAATTTATCTCTCCACGACCCCACTATGCTATCTTTTGAGTAGCTATATACATATATATATATATATATATATATATATATATATATATATATATATATATATATATATATATATATATATATATATATATTATTATTTTATTTATTGCGATTTTCGGTCAATGTAAATAAGTTTTAATTTTTTATTGTTTTATTTACGTTTCGATTCTATAACGACGCATCATCAGAATACTTCTAAAATAAAAATTACTTTTATATAAAAAAAAACTTATATTTAAAAGATTTTT
Organism: Cosmopolites sordidus; assembly: GCA_031761425.1. NCBI lineage: Eukaryota > Metazoa > Arthropoda > Insecta > Coleoptera > Curculionidae > Cosmopolites > Cosmopolites sordidus. The sequence continues at coordinate 258,470 of JARFXV010001296.1, forward strand.
TTAAATATTTTTTTAAATTTTTTTATATAAAATAATTTTTATTTTAGAAGTATTCTGATGATGGTTCGTTGTAGGATCGAAACGTAAATAAAACAATAAAAAATTAAAACTTATTTACACTGACCGAAAATCCCAATAAATAAAAAAATAATAATAATACTAAAGAGTCACGAAAATATGGTGGGGAGGAAGCCCCACCCATCTCTTACATTGGAGGGCACATGTTTTGTCTGTTGGTGGTTAGACTCATCAGGGTACCGACATATGCTCTCTAGTAGGGAGTCCCTCTCCACAATCAAGCAACCTATATTTTTGTCGGATGGTTTATAAATGGAGTTTTTTGACTTCGTTGAACTGCGTCCAATGAGACAACAGTAGTCCTACAGTGTTTAATATATATGTATATATATATATATATATATATATATATATATATATATATATATATATATATATATATATATATATTAAACACAGTAGGCAATGTTCACCAGCAGTTTCAAAGTTCTGACACTTTGTTTGGAAAACTTGTTTGCTAATAATAAGTTGTAAATAATAAATAATAGGTTCATTTACCAAACCTTCATATTTTCTCCTGCTACCATATAGAGAACGCTGTACACTACCAACCTTGTTGCAATCTAATAAGTTAAAACTAATATACCCGATCCATAAATTTGTTTGAAACCTAGACGGAAACGATTGGTTTCGGCCACTCGAAATGGGGCAAATATAAATCATCAACTAAAAAAGAGCTTAATATGACATTCGAGTTAATTGGTCGACCCTTCTAAGAATATCCATATAAAAGCTGAAAGCTATATCTGTCTTGTTACTTAATACTTTTGCACGGCGATGGCCATAAGAAACATCCGTTGTAACATTATTGAATCTTTTTTTTTTACTTTTTCAATATCTGTTACGTTAACAAATGTTTTCATTTAAGAATTAAAGTGTACTGATTAATAGTTTTTCTATTTTCTCGATGTATTTCTCAGCCTTTTTAAAAACTTTTAATATTTATTTATGAAAAAGTTATATAAACTTAATCGAACATCTATTGGATTGAGAGAAAAGATACGGCTCACTGGTAACAAAGTTTTTAATTCTTATTTTTTTTTTAGATATGGCGCTGGAAACAAGAGTCGGTTTACAGTCTAATTGCTTATGTTATTTTATTGCTTCGACAGTACCCTTCAAAATACCATTGATGTCATGACAGTCCGTGTCAAGATATTTCGTTGCCCTTCGGCAAAATGTTAATTGCCCCTCAAAAAAATATTCCTAGTTTCTTAAAAGGCACCTGAGTCGGAGTGGTTTAACTTCTGAATAATTTTGGGAAAAATAAAATATTATTTAATTATTATTATTAATATTATGTATGACTAAAACATTGTTTATTGGTTGTGTATTTTGAACAATAATTAAATTTATCTATTAGTACAATAAAAATTATAATTTAAATTCAAGTATACATTTAATTCAGTTTCGCTCTCACTGTCACTTTGACCTACATTAATAATAAGTGGTTTTTTCTATATTAGTAAATCATACAGAGAAATCTTCTATTTTAATAACATGGTTAATCGAATTTACTCAACTTTCTTTGGGAATGTTATCTACAACCTTGGTTGTAGGTTGCAGCATTTGCACATAGAGTCAGAGAAATATTTTCTGCTCTAACATTGGATTTTACCTGATGCCACATATACTCAACTCTATTAAAAATACAGTAATATGGGGAAAGGCGTAAAATCGTGTGTTCCATATCGGCAGCAATGGTATCACATACATATTCCTTTTTAATACGAAATGTTTTTAATATTTCTATCTATATATTTTTATATATCGTTTTTTAACATATAGTTCTGTGTTATTTACATTAGGGACTTTATTTGTTTGTCAATTACACTTTCCTTAGGCACATTGGGCAAAAGGCCATTTATAAACTAATCTTCAAAAAGTTCTGATCTGGTATCGTCATGGTAATCCAAAGGTGAATGTTTAATATTTTTAGAGGACAACCGTAAACAATTTGGAACCCATCCATCCTCCGAACCAGCATGTAAAATTGTAATTCTGTTTCCCTTGTTCACTTGGGCTTTAGTTTGACATTTTCTTGATGTATCTGCCCATCCTTTTGCTGGCGTCTCATGTGTATCGAACCATGTTTCATCAAGGTAGAAAACAGGACGATTTTTTAATCTCCATTTATTAATAGAGTTTAAGTGGTCAAACCGCCATTGTCGCAATCGTTGTAATTCCATTAATATTTGTCTTTTATTAATGGTCCGATATGCAAAACCCATTTGAGATAATATTCTCCGGAGGCTAGTTCTGCTCAAAAGAATGTTGGTTTCATATATCCTTAGTCACTGTTGCAATGGGTGCAATGTAGGCACAGTTTGCTCTTCACATATAGCATACATTTTGTTTCGAATTAAATATTTGTCGTTTTCGTCAACGTATTTACTTTTACCAGAATCACTACGGACTTTTTCGACTTTAATTGGCTTCGTTACAATATCATTAACTGTAGACAACGAAGTTTTCGTTAATGAAAACGTTTCGGCTACGGCTGCATTTATAATAAGCCCTCTATTTAATAAAACAGATACAGATTTTTAACAATTTGCTTAACATCGGGCGATAAATATTTTCTTTTAAAATTAGCATTACCGGAGGCACAATTATCTTGCCAAGAACGCCACATTTTTAGTATATTTGGAATAACAAAAGTACGATCGAAATTATAGAACTGCACTGTTTAAGGAAAGAATGCGAACTAAACTAAAATATTTCGAAAGTACTAAACCAGATTTAAAATTAACTTTATCTTTTTATTAGGCCCGTCCCTGTTTACGATTCTTGCAACTTTGCCGGGTTTTGTTACGGCAGGGGTTGTTAAGAGTTTATTGCAGCTAATCTGTCAACGATATGTCTTGAAATGTACTATAAACGTGTCAAGTTTCGACTCAAATAAAGAGCATTTGAAGCACGTACTGCTTTTCTAGTTCAGTCAAAAGAAAAACGCGAGTGAAAGCCATCTTTGTAGAAACTTACGGTGATAATATACCATCGCAAGACACTTGTGGGCGTTAGCTTAGATGATTCAAAACTGATCAATTCTTCTGTTGGAACCTTTGGTGTGAAATACTAAACTTGATGAGATTTTCCACTAAACACCAAAACGATTTTTTGAACTGCTCGACGCACGTTTCGCTAACCATATTAGCATCACCAGGAGATGATTTAATCTAATTCTAAAACTAAGCTATGTTCTATTTATATGAAAACCATACCTAACGAAGCGTGTAAAAATCATGAACCGTGAAGTGTACTAAGCCTTACATTAATAATTGAAAAAGTTGACTGAAAGGAATCGGTCCTTTATCTCAGTTCATGATTTTCTTACATTTTTCTATTTGAATGCTTTCATATGCATCAAAGCCCTATTATTATTAACACTTTTAATTAGTCTTAAATTATTAATATCTATACTGTGGTCATGTTCGATTGCATGTTGGGCAACACAAGATTTTTCATTTCTCCCATATCTAATGTGGGCAATATGTTCTTTATATATTGTCAATATGGATCTTTTTGTTTGTCCAATATACCTTCGATCACAGTCTTGACAACTAATTTCGTAAATTCCCGACTTTTCATGTTGCTTTTCATATCACAGAACAGGAAGGTAGTTGGTTTGGTAGATTTTCAAATTCCTTTGTTAACCACTTTGCCAAGTTGTATGTTGGAGAATCAATGGCTGATACAATTGGATCCATCGATTTTCCTGGTTTATGCATTTTTGGTAGAGCATACAATCTTGGCACTTTTGGATTAGAAACATGTAATTTACTTCTGTGATATATTACTCCTTTGACGTTTTATCGTTGTTTCCGAGTATCCAGATTCCACATACCTTGAAATACCTGAGGGAGTTACTGGAGTTAAACGGTTTTAATAACAAGAGTGTTTCTGAGTATATCTCCTTAACAAGATTATGTATGAAGCAAAATTGTTTTCAGCTTAATAACAGGTTTTATGAACAACAAGAAGGAACGGCAATGGGCAATCCTCTGTCACCGTTCATAACCAACTTATTTATGAGTAAATTTGAAACCGAGGCAAAATATGAGTTCAGTTACTTTCCGAAGGTATGGTTAAAATATGTGGATGACATTTTTGCCATTTTCGATTCGAGAAATGAAAATTTACATGATTTTATTAAGAACCTAAATAGTAAATCCCAAAATATAATATTCACGCATGAACTCGAAAACAACGATAGTTTACCATTTCTGGATGTTTTAGTCAGTAGAAATAATAAAAATAGGTTAGATTTTGATATTTTCAGAAAATCCACCACCACTTCGAGATACATTCCTAACGACTCAAATCATAGCTTCCAAAATAAGATGGCTAGTTTAAATTTTATGGTAAATAGATTAATTAATTTCCCTTTAAATAAAGATAATTATAACAAAGAATTAAAATTAATTAGGGAGGTATCTGAAGTGAATGGTTATAATAAGAATATTGTAGACAAACTAATTAGAAAACATAAGTTCAGAAAATTATTGAAAGAATCTTCGACTTTTCAAAAGGTTCAGAACACAAAGAAATTTATGGTAATACCATTTGATGTCCAATTAACAAGAGGACTAGACAAAATTTTGGAAAAAGTGGACATTAAGGTTGTGTACAAACCATATAATAAATTAAGAGAAGTTATGGGTAATCCAAAGAATATATTGCCCCTTTATATCCAAAGATATAAAGAACATATTGCCCACATTAGATATGGGAGAAATGAAAAATCTTGTGTTGCCCAACATGGAATCGAACATGACCACAGTATAGATATTAGTAATTTAAGACTAATTAAAAGTGTTAATAATAATAGGGCTTTGGATGCATATGAAAGCATTCAAATAGAAAAATGCAAGAAAATCATGAACCGAGATAAAGGACCAATTCCGTTCAGTCAACTTTTTCAATTATTAATGTAAGGCTTAGTACACTTCACGGTTCATGATTTTTACACGCTTCGTTAGGTGTGGTTTTCATATAAATAGAACATAGCTTAGTTTTAGAATTAGATTAAATCATCTCCTGATGATGCTAACATGGTTAGCGAAACGTGCGTCGAGCAGTTCAAAAAAGCGTTTTGGTGTTTAGTGGCAAATCTCTTCAAAGATTAGTGGAAAATCTCTTCAGATTCAAAACTGGTTGGTTCAAAAGACAAAACTGGTCGACTTGAAAAACAAAGAACGCCCAGAACAACCGAACAAAAAATTGAATTGCAGGCATTGTTGGAAAAAAAGATATGCAAACTCAACAACAAATGTCAAAGATGTTAAATGTTGGTCGCCGAATGATTTTTGATCGTCTGCGTATCATGGGAAAAATTCAAAATTGTGTTGATGCTGGAAACTTTTTAGACTACCCTCGTAACATTATCAGTATTATAACAAGACGTATTGTCATTTAAAATGAACACTGTTTCTCACATGATCTATCCACTGTTGTCATCAAATAGAGATTATTATCTACTTAATTACCAAAAACTGCACCACCGAAAACAAACGAGCGTATCCATGTCGGTCCTGTCAACATGGACCAACCAGAAGCTGTCATTAATCCTTTGTGTCGTTGCCGAAAGCGAGCCGAACAGTTGGTGTCGAGTTACGCGACCGCCTGACCTCCGTCATATGTCATTGAGAAGTCATTAACGTGACGCGGCAGAGCTGGAAGCGTTAAAGCAGTGGATTTTCTGGATTCGACTCGGTTCTATGAAAAGGCGACCAGATCAAAGAGCCTGAAATGACGATACTGCCCACGTTTTTCAACTCGGTTCGGCTGGGTGAGTCGACGAGATGCCAAACAGATGCGAATATCGTTTTGCGTTGCCTGCATGCGGTAAAAAAATGTTGGGCAGTTCGGAAAATTTGGAGTATTTAAAAGCAGAAAACATGAAAGAATACATGAATAATTTTAAAGTAGAAATATTTTCCTGAGATATTGTTTCCAACAATGTGAAATAACGTCTGGTTTTAGCTAGAAATTATAGCTTTTTTTCATGAATAAATTTATCGAACAATTTACATTCAATTTTGTCTAAAAAACGAAATATTTTGTGCTGGCGTATTAAATGATAAAACAGTGTGACGACGATGATGCTATGTCAAAAAATAGTTTTCGAATGGTACAAGGTCTTTAGTAGTAACAGAGAATAAATTGAAGATGAACTTCATTCAGGAAGAGCTTCCACATGAACCAATGGAAAAACATTACCAAAATCAGGGATTTTGTACAGAGTAATCGCTGATTAAGTCTTTTAATTCTTCATTCAATTCTTCTAATGGACCCTTGAGTGTAAAACTCTAATCTGGGACAGATTTACCAGTAAAGACCAAAACACTGGTCTAAAAACAAAAAACTAGAGAGATTAGACAATTATTGGAAGAATATTTAAGTTTTCAAAACGAACATAACAAAAATAAATTCATGGGAATACGAGGGATGATATTTATGTACCCGAAATAATAAATAAAACAAATATTTATCATTGAAAATGATTTTATTGCTTATCAAAATATTCTTCGAGATAATAAACAATTCTTGTATATGTTTGAACCAATTTTCATACCACTTTTTCCATTCGAATTGAAGTATTTCTAAAACGGGCATTTTGAATACATCAACCGCTTCTTCTGGCGTCGAAAATCGTTCACCACGTTTATTCTTCACGGATGGGAATGAGAAAAAATCATTGGATGCCACATTAGGACTGGACGGGGGATTAACTATCACTTCGATGTTTCGACCGGTCAGAAATTGTGTTGTTCGGTCCGTTGTATGAGCTCGCGTTTTATATATATATATATATATATATATATATATATATATATATATATATATATATATATATATATATATATATATATAACATCTTCGTTAGATCAGTAGTTCTGTACGGTTTCCAAACGTACTACAGGTTTCTTGATCGCATCTCGATCAAGAAACTCCAAACATTCCAGAACAAGGCATTGCGTGTGGCCCTAGACGCACCTTGGTTCGTTAGAAATAATCAAATCCATCGTGAGGCCGATGTGCCTCAAACTTCCATCAAACAACACTCGCGAAGCTGAAACTCACAGCTTCGCGAGGTAGCAATCCACTGCTACGAGAATTATCGGACCTCCTGCCCTAGCCACAGGGCAACACTCCGATACCATCGTCCCCTAAATTCCGGCATTGAGACCCGGGTTGCGAAACCATCTCGTTTCCCGACTCGTGTAAGTCTAACCTTCTTTTCCGCGACCGGTCAGATAATTGGCGTTTCTGTCAATGTCGGCCCGGCGTCTGCATCTATGCGCAGCGTCGGCCCGGCATCGCCAGAAATTAGCACACAAATACCGATGACTTCATCGGTTTTCAAATTAACCTCCTGAAGTTCTTCTGGACTTCATTGAAAATCCGCATACAGAATAGTCGGACCTCCGTCCTCCGGGACCATATATTTCGACACTTCTTGGGTCAACTAGAGACCCCCAAAAATCTTAGAAACCCCATCGTGGGTCAAAATAATACCAAATAAGTAAGGGCCAAAAGGCTAACTTAAAAACCAGGCTAACAAAATAGAAAAAAAATATATATATATAACATATCACTCTTTATAACATATCACTCAAATTCGTAACATGACATATAGATATCCATATGATTTTAGAAAGTTCTCACCTTCAAATAATACAGTCAATATTTCATGACAATCTGAGGTTTAGTTCACAAGTTACAGTGGTTTTAGTGACGCTACTCTTGTAGTTTAATATAAGGTGACAATGAAAATATGTGAGTTTCTTGTGTTAATAAAGCATTACTTATTAATGGGAAAGAACACCGTTCAAGCAAAGTAATGACTTGACAAGTATTATTCGGACTCTGCTTCATTAAGACAAATGGTAGAGAATTGGTTTGCTGGTTTTAAACTCGATCGTACAAATACCGATGACGCTGTATCCTCTGGTCGCTCAAATTCGGCAGTTATTCCAGAAAATATAAAAACAGTTCACAAAATAGTTTTGGCCGATCGTAAATTGAAGTTACGTGAGATAGCTGACACTTTAAATATATCAAAAGGCAGTGTATTCACCATTTTGCATGAACATTTGTCCATGAGAAAGCTCTATTTGAACTGGATACCGCGTTTGCTCACAGTCGATCAAAAATAGTAAAGCGTCGACGATTCAACGCGCTTCTAGAGCTAATTCAGTGGAATAAAAAGGATTTTTTCATACATCTCTACATTGAAATCGGCAGTCGTCTACAGTAACTGGCGAAATCCGCCCAAAGGGACCGAACACGCAAATGTCAGCTGGTAAGATTTTTGCATCCATATTTTGGGATGAGCAAAGTATTTTATTCATTGATTACCTTGACAAAGGACGAACCATCAATAGCGAGTAGCGTTAGTCGTGCGTTTGAAGAAAGAAATGGCGAATAAACGACCTCAAATGAAAAAGAAAAAGTGCTCTTTTATCAGGATAATGCACTCGCAATAATGGCAAAATTACATGAATTGCACTTTAAATTGCTTCCCCATCTTCTCCGGATCTGACACCCAGCGACTACTACCTGTTTACAGACATAAAAAGAAAGCTTCAGGGAAAGAGATTTGGCTCCAATAAGGGAGTGATTGTCGAAATTGAAGCCTATTTTGAGACCAAAGATAAATCGTGCTACAAAAAAGCATCGAAATATTAGAGAAGCACTGTAATCAATGTATCACCCTTGAAGGAGATTATATAGATGAATAAAGTTAAATTTCACCTAAAAGTTGTTGTTTTATTAATAATCTTACGAACTTATACCCCAATTTATCTTTTTTGTTTGTTTTGATTTCCAATTTTTGATAAATGTTTCCTAAACTGTCATAATACAATTATAAGAAATAATTTAAAAATTGTTAGTTTATTTTAGTGTATTATTTTTAGAGTATGAAGAGGATATCATGAGATTATATGTGGTAAAACATGTCGAGAAGTAAACTAGTATTTCTAGTACTGCTAGAAGTTGAATCGGGAAATTTCCACCCTAAGTATTTGCTACAGACTTTGATTCGGTGAACTTCCACCTCTTTTTCAAACAAAATCACCGGAAATTCTATTTTGCACCTAATATATCATTTAGTCGTTATAATTTCTTTTACTTTCAGGCCAAGCCAACACTTATAGAACATAACCCACGTTCCCAGCCATCACGCCCATCACCATATTAATCACCCTTCCGAACAAGGTCCATTTACAATCGCGTCGGGCTGTGCTCGGTTGACAAACGACCACGACACGTCAGCGCATTTTTTCGAGCCATCTGGCGGACGGAAGCGCAACAAGACGACAGCGACATGACCGAGACGTCGGTTTATCAAAGCGCGAGATGGGCGTAACTCGCACCAACGTCTCAGATCGTTCCAAATGGTCCGAATATTGGAATGCTGATGAGAATTTATACTAAAAACATAATATGATTTTAATTATTTATTCCTTATTCCTTATACAAAAATATCCAGTAAAAAAAATACCATTGAACGTCTTTTATTGTCAACTTGTCATCGTGTATCAATTCTTATATAGGAACCTTCGGTATAAAATACCAAATTCGAAGAGATTTACCACTAAACATCAAATCACTTTTTTTTTCCTTATTGGAGCAGATATTTAGTATCTTAAGTCATGCAAAAAATACGAGGGTAAATCAAATATAAACAGGAATTTTTACAATTACTTTCCTCAGCCAGTCACGAACGGGCTGTCAGTGTAAGTCGTTGCAGTGTAATGTATTAGGAGTGGGGGAAACGCTCGGTGAGTTGTTTCACTCAGTTCTTTTGTCAATGCAGCTATGAGTGAACAACAGGTTTCACCGTTTTTAAATAAGGAAGGCGTTAAACTATCTGACATATTAACTCGGCTGAAGGTTAAGTATAGGGACGATATCCTGTCCAAGACCCAAGTGGTTGGTTGAGCCAAGAAATTTAAGAGTGGATGAGAAAGTGTGGTAAATATAAGTCATAATTGACGTCCAAGGTCAATGTCACTGCTGACAACATTGGTGCAGTTCGCGAATTATCGAAGATGACCAGTGGCTCACTTTTTATTAAATCACTTTAAAACTGGATATTAGCTTTGGAAATGCTCCAACAATCACCAGAAATCATCTTGGTTTCAATAAATTCTCTGCCCGATGCGTTTCGGTAGTTGTTGACCGAAGATCAAAAAATCATCCGATCGCAAATTAGTAAGAGACTTCTAGATCGATGTCAGAGGAAAGGAGAGATTTTTTTTTTGAAGGTTATCGTGATATGTGATGAGTACGTGAGTGCATTATTACACTCCAGAATTAAAAATGGTATGGAAAGAATTGCGTAGGAAAGACAAAACCTGCCATGTTTCCTTTTTTTCCTTTTTTTCGACTGGAAGTGAATTTTGCTGATTGATTTTCTACATGATCGACGTACAATTAATGTTGCCTACTACTGCCAGCTGTTTGAAAAATGATGAATGATTGTTTTGTATTATTTTATAACTATTAAATATGTATAAAACAATTATGCTTTATATTTGATTTACCCTCGTATTTCTCAATTTTTTAATATTAAAGTTAATAATCTACTAAACTAACTAAATCCACTTAGCGTCTGACTTGTATCAAGCGGTTGAGTGGTTAGCATCTGTTCACCGGTGGTGCGGCTGATATTTAAATTCTGGAACTAACCCCTCCAGTCTTAACCTCTGAACCGTCATGGTTCAAACCTTTAATTCAAAGTACAAGATGAAGCATTCTAGAAATTACAAAATTACCCCAGGAGGTAGAGAATCCTCTACCAGCTTTGCTGGTACAACCGGACTTTCGGATTCTGTTTTCTACAAAAACGTAGAAAACATCCGTGGTGCAAACAGCAATAAACTATAACATATTTTTGGAAGTAAGAAAAGAAGCATCGAAGCTAATTAGACAAACTAAAAGAAAATATGAAAACAATCAACTTAATGAAATAGAAAAAGATTTTCGAAAAAATAACACCCGAAACTTTTACAAAACATTACAACTAAATTAACAGGCTATCAACCGCAAAGTCTTTGCTTCCAAAAGGAAAACGGACAATTAGCTCTAAATAACCAAGACAATTGCAAAGAACTTGCGAAATATTTTGAACAAATACTAAACTGTCCTGAGCCCTTAAACAAATTACCAACACTAAACACTAAACAAACAAACGCAGATTCATTACCACCGAATGAAGATGAAATAATTAGGCAAATCAAGCGGCTTAAAAATGACAAAGCTTCTGGTGAAGATGGAATCACTGGAACCGAACAGATTCCGGAAGACTGGAAAGATGCTTTAATCTATCCACTACATAAGAAAGGAGATAGAATCGATGTAAACAACTACAGAAGGATATCTCTTCTCCCAGTTTGTTACAAGATTATATTTCAATGTCTACTAGACAGAGCACAGGGACAGTTAGAACCTAACATTGGTGAATATCAAGCAGGTTTTCGACCGAGCAGATCCTGCCCTGAACAGATCCTGAATCGAAAGTTGATTCTAAGACATCAAAAACTGTACAATAAAAATCTCGTCTGTACATTTGTGGATTTCAAAAAAGCATATGATTCTATTGACCGCGAATCTTTATTCCGAATCTTGAAAGAACAAGGACTAGATCTGAAAACGCTGGCAATTATTAAAGCAACGTTAACTAACACAAGGTCAAAAGTTAAATTCATGGGTGACATCTCAGAGCCCTTCGAAATTAAAACTGGTGTGAGACAAGGGGATGGACTCTGCCACTCTTATTTAACTGTGTTCTAGAAAAAGTAATACAGGAGTGGCGTGAAAAAAAGTCGGCACTGAATATTGACCAGCCCATTAAACTGGGGAGAACCAACATCAAAATTGATTGTCTGGCATTTGCTGACGACACAGAAACAGATTGAAATCCTAAAAGAAACAGCAGAAAAGGTAGGACTCCAAATTTCCTTTGAAAAGACACAATACATGACCTGCAACAGACTAAGAACACCATTTCTAAAAACAAAATATGGTAACATCAGACGAGTCACTCAATTCAAATATTTGGGTGAAATAATCATGGAAAATGGGTTGAAAAAAGCGGCCAATAAGGGTAGATGTCAAAAAATAGAAACGGCATTGAGACTTAACAAAATATTTACAACAAAAAATGCCTATCTAAAAACACAAAACTGAGACATTACAACACAGTTATTAAGCCAGAATGTCCATATGCTGCAGAAACGCTCATTTTGAATAGAAAGAAGGACATCGAGGACATTGAAAAGAAGGAAAGAAAAATCATAAGAAAAATCCTAGGCCCCAAACAAATAAATAGCACAACATACCGACTTCGAGAAAACCAAGAAATCAAACAATACACAGATATACATAGCGATATGAGAAAAAGAAGACTTAAGTTTTACGGACACATCAAACGGATGAATCCAAGTAGGCTAACTAGACAAATAGTCAAATTTTATGAAAATAGGAGTAGAGCTAAAGTAGAAATAATTAAATGGATTGCTGCAATTAAAAAGGACCTAAGATCAGCAAATATTACACAAAGTGAAATTCAGGATAGAGACTGTTTCAGACACAAGGTTAACGTTTGGAAGGTTGGCCAGAGAGAAAAATGTAGGAAGACTGGAACAACTTGGTCTGACGAAAGGAAAAAAGCTCATAGCGAAAGAATGAAATTAGTATGGGCGCAAAGGAAGGCTAACAACAACAAACGCCTCTAATTGTACTTCGCGTGGTCCAACAAAGCCCATACGTGAATAATAATAATAATAAAGTTAGTAGTATTCCAATATTTTCTAAAACATATGACAACATAACTAATTTTGCAAAACAGAAATGGCTAGAAATCAATCATTTGTACAATAAAAGGAGTATGCTTGAAATTCAGGCGTAGAATCTTTACAAAAAATTAACTTTTAAATTAACTAATCTAAAAACGAATGTTGATGCACTTTTCAATGGATATATTCACAGCATTAAATATAAACATTATTAAAATATGTCATGTTTAAATAACAAAAATCGAAAATCAATCTGAAGAAGAAATTTCTAAACAGAGTATCAACATCCAAGAAAATCTTTCAACGCAGGCGTTCGACAAGCAAGAGTTAGATCTCTTTAATAAAGATCTCAATTTGGACATTACCAGCATCTCACAGTCCATCCCCTTGTCTCACTCCAGTTTTAATTTCGAAGGGCTCTGAGATGTCACCCATGAATTTAACTTTTGACTTTGTGTTAGTTAGCGTTGCTTTAATAACTGCCACCGTTTGCAGATCTAGTTCTTGTACTTTCAAGATTTATAATAATTATTCACGGTCAATAGAACCATATGCCTTTTTGAAATCCACAAATATACAGACGATATTTTTATTGTACAGTTTTTAATGTCTTAGGATCAACTTTAGATTCAGGATTTATTCCGGGCAGGATCTGCCCAGTCGAAAACCTGCTTGATATTCACCAATTTTAGGTTCTAACTGTCCCTGGGCTCTGTCTAGTAGACATTGAGATAGAATCTTCTAACAAACTGGGAGAAGAGATATCCCTCTATAGTTGTTTACATTCGTTCTATCTCCTTTCTTATGTAGTGGATGGATTAGAGCATCTTTCCAATCTTCCGGAATCCATTCGGTTCGCCAAACTTCTTGTAGAATTTTGGTTATTTCCTTGATTGTACCTGGACCAACGGATTTCAAAAGTTCAGCAGTGATTCCATCTTCACCAGACGCTTTGTTATTTTTAAGTGGTTTAATTTGCCTAATTATTTCATCTTCATTCGATGGTAATGAATCTGGGTTTGTTTGTTTAGGGTTTAGTGTTGGTAATCTGTTTAAGGGCTCAGGACAGTTTAGTAGTTGTTCAAAATATTTCGGAAGTTCTTTGCAATTGTCTTGGTTATTTAGAGCTAATTGTCCGTTTTCCTTTTGGAAGCAAAGACTTTGGCGTCGATAGCCTGTTAATTTAGTTTTAAATGTTTTGTAAAAATTTTGGGTTTTTTGGAAATCCTTTTCTATTTTGTTAAGTTGATTGTCTTCATATTTTCTTTTAGTTTGTCTAATTAGCTTCGATATTTCTTTCCTTACTTCCAAAAAGATTTTATAGTTTATTGCTGTTTTTTTACTGTTCCACTATTTAAATGCTTTACTTCGGCTTAATACTGCTTGCTCGCAAACTTTATCCCACCACGCATGTTTTCTACGTTTTTGTAAAGGGATCAACTTTAAGGCTATTTTAATATTTTTTTGTTTCAAACAAAAAATTATTAAAATGGTTGTTTATGGTTGTTTATCAAGCTCTTCTGTTAGGGTTGGTTTTATTTTCGTAGGTTATTTTCGTAGTTATTTTCGTAACTTTAGTATTAGCAGTCTCTTTTGTATAAGATTTCGAGGTTTTAAGCTAAGTTTGATTCTAGTCAAGTAGTAACCCAAGTCTATGTTAGCTTCATTTCTGACTTGAACATTCAAAATCTCTTTATAATCAGGGTACGAAATGGTAACATGGTCAATTTCAAATTCACCCATGTACGTGTTTGGGCACCTCCAAGTCTTTTGTTTTGTTATTTTCTTCTTAAAATGGGTTGACATTATTTTTAGATTAAACTGCGAACATAGTTCAACCAATCTTCTACCATTATAGTTAGTCCATTTATGAGCGGGAAAACTGCCGACTGTTTTTCTGTACTTTCTTTCTTTCCCTAGTTGGGCGTTGATATCACCCAATAGGTTTTTTACATGGTCAGAGGGAATTTTAGAAAGTCTTTTCAAGAATTTCCCAGGACTTATTTACTTTTTCAGGATTAGATTTATTTTCTTCATTAACTGGAAGGTGTGCGTTAATTAATGTATAGTTTTTGTTAGCACACTTGAGGGATAGTATCATAAGTCGATTATTTACTGTCTGGACATGAATTATAGAACCAAGAATGGTTTTTGAGATAGCGAAAGCAACATTAAGATCGGGTGTTTTTTTAAGTAGTCTTTTGTCCGTTTTACTTTTAGAAAGTCTGTAGTTGCCGAAGTTCGAGGTGTTATCATCTGTCAACCTGATATCTTGCAGAGCTAAAATTTTGATTTTTTGCTGATTCAGCGTTCGCCCCAATTCGTGTTATTTTCCTGGGCGCAGGAGAGAGTTGATATTTACCGTTCCAAAGAAAATTTTTGTTTTCGGTTTCAGACGTTGGCCAAAGATCTCCGACTCCCTCTGAAAGATTTTGCGTTTAAGCCGATTACTAGAACGCTTCGCCTTGTACTTTGAATTAAAGGTTTGAACCTTGATGGTTCAGAGGTTAAGACTGTAGGGGTTAATTCCAGAATTTAAATCTCAGCCGCACCATTGATGAACAGATGCTGACCACTCAACCATTTGATACAAGTCAGACTCTAAGTGGATTTAGTTTTTGCCTTGGCTCGGGGCTGCTTATTTTAATAAGCAATAATAGTTATTAATAATTAATAATTTTAATTAGTTTGAATTATTAATGTAACGCTTGTTTAATTTCACGATTGATGATCTCTACACGTTTCATTAGGTACAGGTGTCATATTGTCATTGTAACATCGTTTGGTTTTAGAATTAGATTGAACCATCTCCTGATGATGCAAACATGGTTAGCGAAACGCGCGTCGAAAAGTTAAACAAAGTGATTTGGTGTTTAACGATAAGTGATTTGGTGTTTAATGTTTAATGATCTTTTTGAGTTTTAACTCTTCTTGAGCCAATTATTAGTTGGCTTTCTTGCTGTTCTGACACGTCTATTAAATAAAAATAAAAATCAACCCTACAAGGCAGTGTTTCAAGATGCTTTAAAACTCTTTCGTGCATCTAATAAATGTTAAATGCGACACGCACAAAGACCTAATTGTAGATCGGCTCCTACAATGCAGGTTAATTGTAAATCGCCGGTTTGTAATAAGGGATGTGTGCCATAAAAGGGTCCCTGTTCGCATTGAAAATTCCGCCTCAGCCGTGTAGATCGTCCCGAATAGGCAGCGCTGCGACGCGTGCGACGCCCGACGCCCTCGGGGCAACATCAAAGTCATCCCCGTCAGATTTTAATTCTGTTTGACTTGAGACGACGGCAGTCGTGTGGAGATTGGACGCGTCCGATTACCTAATACCGTCGTTGATGACGTCGTCGACGATGACACCACGATGGGGAGGGTTAGAGGGGAAACGGGGAGGTAAATTTTCTGGGAATTTCTGCTGGGGGGTGAATTTTCAATCGGACGAGATCACGGGGAAGGTTAAATTAGCTTTGATTTGGCTTTATGTTACATCGACGACGACTTTGTCATTATGTTAATTCGTCTTTTACAGTGACGGTGGCAATTTGGAGCTTAAAGTATACAGAGGCAGTATAGAATGATTCAGAATGTATTAAAATCATATTATTGGACATATATTAGGTCCACAACTTAATTATCGACCTTTTTGGACTTCCTTTGACTTCTATGTATGAAAAAAGTGATACAAACCTAATCATTAAAGTGACTTTTCTCGCTTTCTATATCCCTTCACCACCTTTCAGGCAACTGTCAAATTCGTAGTAAAGAAAAACTTGGTGATGTTAATATAATAAAGTTACTGAGGTTTTTTTCGACTTTCTTAAAAAAAGTGAACCGGCCATCAGCCAGTTGTAGGGAATAGGAGAGATGGAAAACTAAAGAGGTTAAGTCTGAAGAATTCGTTGTGAGAGATAATTCACCAAGACAATACACCGTGTCACAGCTCATTTGCAACGATGGCTAAATTGCACGAATTGCACTTCTAATTGTTTCCTCGTCTACCGTATTCACCCGATCTGGCCCCCATCGACTATTTCCTGTTCTCAGGCCTCAAAAAATGCTCGATACAAAGAAATTTCGCTCCAGTGAAAAAGTAATTGCCGAAACTGAAGGGCTGAAAGACGGAAAAATGTGTAGAAATGTTATAATAGCGTTGGAACGGTTCTATTGCTCTTCAAGGAGAATATATTGATGAATAAAGTCGAAATTTATAAAAAAAAGTTTTATTTGTCAGGCGGAGAACATATTGACTTAATAAGATACTTTTAATTAATTTCTAATACCATGTAAATTAATGCATCCAACTAATAAAAGAACAGTGGAATTCTCACATCTGGCCTTAAGAATAAAACCGACTAAACAATCGCCAAACGCCCAAAACAAAATACCAATAGAAGAAAATAAAGAAACAGGACCGTAGTCCCATCTGCTCGTGTCGCTTTCCTCCGCCTCCGAAACCTTACAAAGAAGTTTGAGCGGGCGCTCGAAGGCGTGGTCCATCGCTTTATTCCCGAATTTCGCGCCCACTTTTCCTCAATTAAAAGAACTGGAGGTGGCTTTCAACTCAATCCAACAATAAACGCACAAAATACCATACATACACAAGGTGAAACAAACTCGTAAACACTGACGGCAGCTGTCCACGGGAGAATTAACCTGCTATGCGGCAAGTTTCGAGCAAAAACAAAAAGTTCCAAGAAATAAATTATACACGGTTATTTGGTTACGTCAGTTCGATGTGTATTCAGATGGATGGACGCGGATATTAATCTATTGTCTTCAACGCCGATTAACAAAGTTGGCAAAAGAGAATCGACAGGGTGCTGGAATTGCTGCGGTGGGGTTTTTGGCGCCCTCTGGCGGCTGGACGTGTCAAAAAACTCGCTCTCTGGGGCATTGTACTACTTTTATCGAGAAACCACGGGTTGAGATCGTTTAAATAAGCTTTGTTTCGGACTGACTGGGAGGTCCATTGATGTCGTTTGTCTTGGGTGGCAGTTAAAGAAATTCCGGGCCATTCTTTAGAATTTTATCGGTGAAAGAAAGTTCTAAAAGCACCTGAATAGAGAAAATTCATCAAAATATGAGGTCTGTTTTTGGTCAGTGGCCTGGAAAAATTTATCGGTCATGTTGGTTTTTGTTTGTAATTTAAATTTTTCGATTAAAAATTTGATATATATTTAAAAAACGGTCATGTCATTATTGTACAAAATTTCGACCCAAGTAATTTTACCAGATATACTTGTGCAATGGGAGTTGGAGCTGCTATTATCATTGCTTTATCAAAATCCTTACATGATCCGAGTCAGGAGACTCTATTATTTAAGTAATGCCTGAATGATTGTGGCGCGTTCATATCTTTTTTTCCTTTTTTTGGGTTTTTTGCCACGATCTTAAAACTCAAAAAATATGAAAAATATCTGTTCGTATGTAAATAAATAAAACCGTTAGATGTTAGAATAAAAGAACATAAAAACATTCTTGGAAAGGTATTAAGAGAATCGGTAACAAAATACAGAAACCGCTATAATTAATTTAAATAAAAATAATTGTATTGCTATGCCTTCGGTAGATTTAAATTCAATATGGTTCCCGATTATAAAGAATACAATTAAAAACGTTTAAGTATTTCAATACACAATCAGTACAGTAAACATCACACAGTAAACCTCACCTATATATTTTTTGGAAGTATGTCACTGTCATTAAAAACTATTATTGTCAATGTAAGTATCGTTAACATACACAAAAAATATATTTACTTCCTATCTTTGCATTATATACAGAAATTAATATAATTTATTTTTTAGATTCGTTTTGAAAACGGGGGGAGAAGACCTCCCGAAACGTTAAAGTTAAAATTTTGTATTTATTTTAGAACATTTTTATATTTTTACTAACATTTTGTTCGTTAGACAAATTTATTAAGAGCAGATAATTTTGATATTTTTTGAGTGTTAGATCGTGGCGAAAAAACCCAAAAAAAAAGGGAAAAAATACACAGCCTATAAACGCTGAGGAGTGATAGAGTTGCCGGTTGTCCTGTTGAGTAATAAAGGAAACGGACTTAAAGTAGTGAAGTAGGTTGAAAATAAATCTGTCTTATTGGGTAGCACTCTACATGGAATAGAACCCACAGAAACCGTAAAAAGGTTTCCAAAATCCGCTAAAGCAAAAATGGATATAACATGTCCTGGGATTGTCAAACATATAATATGCATATGTGTGGGGTAGATACAGCGAATGCTCTGATCGGTCTGTACAAGTCTTCTCATAGAGCCAAGCGTTGGTATTTTTCTATATTTACATATCTTCTCGATATATGCGTAAAGGCTCGGCTTCTATACAGATTTGATTGCAATGTTCTAAAGAAAAAACCAATGTCTCTAAAACAATATCCATTAGAAATAATAGTCGATAACTTATAATGCACTACACTGAGCTGATCTCACCAAATACAGAGCATGACCTTGGAGCCGTCAATATTCGGTTTAGCCGTCGGCCGTGGAAGCGTAACCAGGATATCCTCATAATTTTAGACGCTTGGTGATATCGTAATAAAGCCATTTTTCGTCCCCAGTCACAATGCGATGCAGCAATCTCTTCTGCTTTTGCCTTTCAATCAACTGTTTACATGCAAACAAACGGAGTTTAACATCTCTTTGAGGCGTTCTGAAATTGTTTGTTGAGTCACTCCCACTGATCTTGCCAACTTTTCTTGACTTTGACCCGAGTCTTCATTAAGCAATGTCTCTAATTCTTGATCTTCAAAAACTTTCGCTTTTCTACCACTATGCCGGTCTCTGACGTAAAAATCACCGCTCTTAAAGCGTTGAAACCAGCCACGACACGTTCTATCACTCATAGTGACCTCACCATAAGTGTCTGAGAGAATTCGGCGAGCCTCTGCTTCACGGGCGTAGCCAAGAGGGGGGGGGGGTGGTTAGGGGGTTCAAACCCCCCCGAAATAAGCCAAATATTACCTAATATTATACCGAAAAAATACGAGGGGTGAAGAGAGTTAAATTATTACATTTGAATTGAATATATATCCGAACTAGTGGACGTTGCGCACAGTAACGCCATCTCTTGTCATTTCGTTTCATGTAAGTATATTTTTGTTGTTTTATTTACTTCAAACTAACCCCCCCCCCCCCCCCCCCCCTCCAAACTAAATCCTGGCTACGCCCGTGCTCTGCTCAGATTTTTTCATATTAAAGCAATACATTAACACCGCCCGCAAATAATTGTAAATGAATGTAAACATAAATGGACCACTGGTGCAATGGGGTTATGTTTAGGAGATGCCCAAAGGTATTGCATGCCGTTTTGACGTATTTACTTCGACGACTATTTACCGCTAACGCCATCTATAGGAAAACGGCGGGAGCAAAACATATATAAATATAAATATTGCATATAGATATAAATATCTATAGACTTTTTTTGTGTGTGTATAATAGTTCATTATATATAATGACACAATTAGAAATAAAAGAGTACATTGATGTACAAAAAAACCTTTCTTTTCCACGTCAGAGTTTATGGCCCTTTTGGTTTCTCCTTTTCCATTTTTTTTTCTTGCGGTTAAAAATTAAATGATGGTAATTCAGCTTAGAAGCAACCCCCTGAAATTGCCTACTACTCTCTTTCCGTTTACGTGGCCCAAAAACCCGGTAATTTCTCCGTTGTAATGACATGTCATTAGGTCCGATGCACTATCTGACACAATAAACAGTGTTGCTTTCCGTTAAATATATCGTAGGACAAATTGACGCTATAATTAAGCGCTAATATTTACTCAGTAGAAAGTTCTGCTAAGCAATTACTTCTTTGTTAATTAATATGATTTTAAACTCCTATTATTAATATTCAAATAGTCTCGTATAGAAATAGAATTTATACGGACCTCTTATATAGGGTGTCCTACGAAAGATATAAATTTATATTTTGAATAGTTCTGATAATATCATTTCAATTTAAACTAGGTATATTACTAAAGAGTGTTTCATATTTATTCAATTTTTGAATAAAAAACTTTTTATTGATAATTGACGCATAGTAACAAGTCTCGACAAAAAATTGAAAAAATATAAAAATTTATAAGAGACGTTTTTTGAAGAACGTTCAATTTCCTACAAAGATGTGTAAATAGTCTGTCCTCAGTAATGTTTCGCTGAAGAGCTATAAAATGCCAAAATTACAAAAAAATCCTGTGTTTTTTAAATGGGAAATTGAAATTTGCTATGCAGCACCTGTTAATATTAATATTAAGAGTTCCAACTTTGACAATATTTTATTTCATCATTTCTAACAATATTTTCGATACCTTTAAAAAAATAGTCGATTTTTTTTAAACAGTCTAATATATATTTATAATATATATATATATATATATATATATATATATATATATATATATATATATATATATATATATATATATATATATATATATATATAAGCAATGGTTAGTTGCTTGAAAGGAAGCCCCACCCATTGGAGGGCACATGTTTCGTCTGTTGGTGGTTAGACTCATCAGGGTACCGACATATGCTCTCTCGCCAAGAATAGGGAGTCCCCCTCCACAATCAAACAACCCATATTTTCGCCGACCTCTCGTCGGATGGCTTATAATTGGAGTTTTTTGACTTCTTTGGACTGCGTCCAACGAGACAAGAGTAGTCAGGAGTTATACACCCCCGACCGTTGGGTTCCACAATCTCATGTGGAATGCACAACAACCTGCGTCTCCGCCATAATGAGCAATGGTTAGTTGCTTGACCGGGAGGAAGTCTCACCCATCCCTTACATTGGAGAGCACATGTTTCGACGACGAGAGGTCGGCGAAAATATGGGTTGTTTGATTGTGGAGAGGGACTTCCTATTTTTGACGAGAGAGCATATGTCGGTACCCTGATGAATCTAACCACCAACAGGCGAAACATCTGCCCTCCAATATAAGGGATGGGTGGGGCATCCTCCCGGTCAAGCAACTAACCATTGTTCATTATGGCGAAGTTATTGAACATAACCTAACTCCATAATGATGATTTAAGACGACCATATGTTTCGTCTCTTGATGTTTAGACTCTTCAGGGCACCTACACATGCTCCCCTCTCAAGAATAGGGAGACCCTATCCACAGCTAACAACCAATGTTTTCGCCGACTTCCCGCTGGATGGCGTATATATGCAATGTCAGATTTCTTTGGACGGCGTCCAATGAGACAACAGTAGTTGAGCGTCATCATATACCCAACTCAACGGTTGCCTTCAAACCCCAACAATGCCCCCAAACATATGCCCTCCAGTTGAAGGGATGGGTGGGGCTCGTCTTCAGTCATCAACCAACAAAAATGCTTATTAAGGCGGAGACGCAGGTTGTGGTGTGTTCCACATGAGATTGTAAAATCCAACGGTTGGGTGTATGATGACGCTCATCTATTGTTGTCAGAAAACTGACACACACACACATATATATATATATATATATATATATATATATATATATATATATATATATATATATATATATATATATATATATATATATATATAAGAGAGATTTAATATATTCAAAAATAATCTGCACCAATGGTGCAGTGTAGGGCAATGTTGAATCTGCCATTCATATGTTACAAACTAAAATTTTGTGGTATCATAGTACATTGACGGTTAATGCGATACGGTATAGATATAATAGATATATGATCTGATGATCTATTTCTAATGAACGCAAGTTTACAAGCTTTAAATGCCTATTACCACTTAAATTATATCGTAATATCCACAGTCTCCTGGCGAACTGCGAAAGAAACTATCATGTAAAGAACTTTTTGTTCAATTAGTTAAAAAAACTAATTAAATGTTAAGATGATCTCCAAGATTGTTAAGACTATAGCTATTATAAATGTTCCCTTTAACAGCATTAAATATTTAGTAATTAATATGTACTTTGCCACGTGTTTTTGATATGTTTCCTATTGCTTGACCCATATATCTAAGGCTTGAAATATAACATAGATCCAGATCAGCATAAACAACTTATAAATATTAAATTCTTCTATTCGAACCATCAACGTAAAACACTTAACTCGAAGAGGACGCATCGTGTACCACATTTAAACATGAAATAAAATACATGCTAAATGATCACCTCTTGCAGCTTCATAGACGTCCACTCCTTTGTCAACATTTAGGATGACATTATGGCATAACCGTAGCTCTATCTCACCAATCCTTCATTATCCTGCACACTCACATTCACTCCAACAATGTTTTCTGTAGAGCTCACGTTTCGACAACGTACGGGTTTTGTTTGATTATTTCCTGAACCAATTCATTCGAATTTATTCACCAAGTGATGAATAGCCGCCTCAACAGGACGATAGTGTGTGCTCAAATTTCCCAATTTATCAGTGTTATTTTTTATATCGTGATCCGAAATATGCTATTAATCGCAGTCACAAATAAAACAATAAAAATTGTTAATTTAGTAAAAAAAAGTTTCATCGAGTCGAGGTTTAAGCAATTCTGTCAGCTAATTTGGACACTTTATCTTTCTGTAGTTGGTTCTTCCTGAAACATTTTGAAAATACTAGTACTTGAAATGATACCTGAAGCTTTTTAATGTTTCAAACGTTTATAGATTTTGCTCTACATATATGTCGCCTTATTTAGGCTTGCTCAAGAGTAGCTTGAACTAATATTAATTAGTTATTAGTAATACTGATTAAACTAAAGTTAGTACAAAAAGTGTATCATTTAAAATGCTAGTAAATACTTCTGTGTGCTCAAAAAAGGCCTTCACCAGTGCAAGTGAGATGGACAAATGTGATAAAGTCAGATGGATAAGGACATTGTTTGACGACGAATTAGAGCGGGACAGACTGACATTCAACTTTTAGAGTGAGCTAGACGGATAGTGACGCCGATTCTCAATAGTTGCTTATTATTGTTTATCATTCAGTAGGCTACGTTCCTTCGTTTACTGCTCATCTTCTCGAAATCGTGTAACTTTCGTACTGACAACTTTGGCTTGTGTTACCCTAGACTTGATATTGAATTTGTGCTAACGACTTTAGGCTTGTGTTACATTAGACTTGATATTGCATTTGTGCTGAGGACTTTGCCTTTATTTCCCTGAACTTAATTTGTGTTATGCATACTGTGTTAATTGGTATTTAGCAATATTAAAACGTTTTGCGACATGCCGTATCTGTACACAACGGAAGAATATGCGAACATGCATCTTATCTACGGTGAATGCATCTGCCGAAGCCAGATTGTCGGTCGCGAAAGGTACCCCAATGCGGGGCATCACCCAGATCATCGCGTGGTTCATCAATGTACATGTCATACACGCAAGAACTATTGTTTACTGCTCGTATGGACGGTGGGAGATCTCAACGATGACGCGGTTTTAAATAAAATCCGGAATGACCCCAGAACTTCAGTACGTGCCATTGAAAGAAAAACTGGAATACCGAAAAGTATTGCTCATCAAATTTTAAAACGATACGGATAACAATTGTATCCGTAACAAGTGCAACATGTACAAAGTTTGCTACCTCGTCACTACACTTCCAGAATCGATTTTTGCAGAACAATGTTCACGAGAAAACGTAGAGATCCGCATTTTCTAAACCAAATTTTATGGACTGACAAATCGACGTTTAAAAAAAGACGGATATTTAAACTTGCATAACTTATATAGTTGGCGGAAAGCCCGCATTTAACGCGTGAAGACCGGTCCCAGTATCAATTTAAAGTTAACACGTGGACCGGAATTTTAAATGGACACAAAATTGGACCATTTCAGCTGCCTGAAACTTTCAATGGAGCCAATCACTTGGACGTTCTCCAAAACGATTTGCAGACTTTCTTAGAAGATGTACCGCTCAATATCTACAGAAAAATGTAATTTCAACAAGATGGTTACCCAGCGCATTATGCTCATCCTGGAGAGGATTATTTGAATAGAGAGTATACCGAAAGGTGGATTGGGCGCCGTGGTTCAATTGAGTGGCCTCCTTAGGTTCTCCGGACCTAAACCCATTTGATTTATTTTACTGGAGCTGCATAAAAGAAAAAATGTATTCAAAACCATTATAAAATCTAGTCGAACTGCGTCACAGAATTGTTGAAACAGCATACTTTGAAAAGTTATTTTCTGAGGCGATGCAAAGTATATAAGGCAAACAATTTCAGCGTTTGATTTAGTTTTAAAGAAAAACATTATGATAAATAAAAGTATTACAATAATTCCTTTCATTTCACTTTGATTAGATTTTATCTTAATAAAATAATAAACCAATTATTAATTTGGCCTACACACATTGCATTTTGGTTGAGTTTTTTTAAATAAGGTTCTTTTGCGATAATATTTTTTGTGGAAAGAAAAATGCCAATTCTTGTACCATTTTAAAGTCTTGACTAAATGGGCTTAAAATCTTTTGTAATAACTTGCCCAGGGAAGTCTAATACACTTTCTTTTAAAGATGAAATGTCAAAATTAACTGACAATTTATTAAACCACGACGTAATAAAACTTTTTTTTTACTAAATTAACAACGTTCATTGTTTGATTTCTGACTATAATTAATAGCATGGTTATTTAGTATCACCTTATAAACAATAACCTAACCTAACCTAAAGATACAGCCTAGGTTGTCGAATTTCAAAAATATGCCTATTATTATGCAACACGGAGACATGGATTTTTTTATCTTATTTTTGCCAAAACTGGTTTAACATGCCCTTTCGCCCGGCACCCGCTTGACATTGAGTTTTGTGACACCATATATATATATATATATATATATATATATATATATATATATATATATATATATATATATATATATATATATATATATATTTATAGGTGCCGAATTAATTACCATATTGAATTTAAATCTTCGGTAGATTTAAATTCAATATGGTTCCCGATTCTAAAGAATACAATTAAAAACATTTAAATATTTGAATACACAATCAGTACAATAAACAATCACACAGTAAACATTACCTATATATAGGTTTTGGTAGTATGTCACTGTCATGAAAATTCATTGTTGTCAATGTAAGTATCGTTGACATACAAAAAAAATATATTTACTTTCACTCGTTACTTTATATATTACAAATTAATATAATTTATTATTTAGTTCAGTTTTGAAAACGGGGGGAGATTACTCTCCGAAACGTTAACGTTAAAAGATTGTAAATTTTTTTATAACATTTTTATATCTTTAAAATTTTGTTCGTTAGGCAAATTTATTACAAAAAAGAATCACTTAGAAATTTGTCTCCGTTTGGTTTTTTGTTTTTACCCAGTGATTCTTTCTTTAAATAAGAACAGGTATTTTTGATATTTTTTGAGTTTTAGACAGTGGCGAAAAACCCAAATAAAGGAGAAAAAATATATGAACACGCCAAATCTACCGAAGATTTAAATTCAATATGGTAATTAATTCGGTAGATTTAAATTCAATATGGTTCCCGATTCTAAAGAATACAATTAAAAACATTTAAATATTTGAATACACAATCAGTACAATAAACAATCACACAGTAAACATTACCTATATATATTTTTTGGTAGTATGTCACTGTCATGAAAATCCATTGTTGTCAATGTAAGTATCGTTGACATACAAAAAAATATATTTACTTTCACTCGTTACTTTATATATTACAAATTAATATAATTTATTTTTTAGTTCAGTTTTGAAAACGGGGGGAGATTACCCTCCGAAACGTTAACGTTAAAAGTTTGTAAATTTTTTTATAACATTTTTATATCTTTAAAATTTTGTTCGTTAGGCAAATTTATTACAAAAAAGAATCACTGAGAAATTTGTCTCCGTTTGGTTTTTTGTTTTTACCCAGTGATTCTTTCTTTAAATAAGAACAGGTATTTTTGATATTTTTTGATTTTTAGACAGTGTCAGAAAACCCCAAATAAAGGAGAAAAAATATAACGCATTTTGATCTCCCTACACAAATTACTTTCCAACAATGTATCTTCAACCGCAGGCAACGAAACCTATTAAATTAGCATAAAAATATTCTTTCACACTATTAATTTTCCAAAGGATCCGATTCCTGTCACCACCGTCAATTATTCTTCGCCCTAATTAGCTCTGGATGACTATCAATTACCGTCGCAGTTAAAAATGGTTGTCCGACCATCTCGGAAACATCGATTCCCACTTTTTTTCCTCGCTTCTCTCGCAACCAGTCTTCTTTTCGACGACGGCAATGGAAAAATAGATCACATGAATGAATTACGGTTTCTTGGGGTGATTTTTTTTTTAATTCCCTAAACGAAATTTCCGGAATTTTTGAGTGAGCATGTGGCATGAAAATTACTTTCATAAATTAAGATTCTTTTGTAGTTTACAACATCCGGCCACATCCGGCTTGTTGTTTGCATAGTTCAATAACTCTAGCTATATATTTTGTATCGACTTACAAAATATCAACTCCGACCTTCAACTCCGGGCATTTCGATACTTTGTATTTAAACTGATTTTTGCGATGCTTCTAAACAACAATTAATTTTCCAGAATGAATTTACCGAGTATTTAAAAGGCATACATGTTATTAGACTAAATATAAACAATTATTTTATTTATAATTATACGTAATAAAAGTAATGTTTATTACAAATCATAAAACAAACAAAAATGTGTTAATCAATTCTTCTATTGGAACTTTTGATGTGAAACACTAAAATTGAAGAGATTTACAACTAAACACCAAATCACAAAAAATGTCATCTTTAAATAAAAAAATTAAAAAACTCAAAATTGAACAGTCGAAAGAACATATTCCAGAAAAGAGTATCAACATAGTAGAAAATCTTTCAACTCAGACGTTCGACAATCCAGAACTAGATATTTTAAATAAAGGCCTCAATTTTGCTTTGCCGGCATCCCGCAATGCTTTGGAGGATATGGTAGCCGGTATTGAAACTGGTATTAAACACTTACCGGAGTCTTCTAAAGCTTTCGTCAGAGAGTCATGTAAAAGCAAAATTGCAAAAAATATTTCAAATAAAAATCAAAAAATACCAAATCTTTCTAAGATTGTCAAGCGTTTGCGAGAGAAGGATTGTTTTTATTTAAAAGCTGATAAGGGAAATAAGGTTGTGGTAATGAACAAATCTAATTACTTTGAACGCGTTGAAAAATTAATTCAAGAAGGTCCTTATAAACGATTACCTAGGAATCCATTGTCAAAAATGATTAACGAAGTCAGAGATACATTGAAATCTTGTAACAGCCTTATTTCTTCTTCTGTGAAAAGCAAACTACACGTTTCTAATCCAAAAGTGCAAAGATTGTATGCTCTACCAAAAATTCATAAACCAGGAATATCAATGAGATCAATTTTATCAGCCATTGATTCTCCAACATACAACTTGGCAAAGTGGTTAACAAAGGAATTTGAAAATCTACCAAACCAACTACCTTCCTGTTCTGTGATAAACTCAAACAAATTCATAGAAAAAGTCAAAAACACACATCAACAGGAAGGTGAGGTTTTGGTTTACTTTGACGTTTCATCCGTTGTTTCCGAGTGTCCCGATTCCACATACCTTGAAATACCTGAGGGAGTTACTCGAGTTAAACAGTTTTAATAACAAGATTGTTTCTGCGTACATCTCCTTAACAAGATTATGTATTAAGCAAAATTGTTTTCAGCTTAATAACAGGTTTTATGAACAACAAGAAGGAACGGAAATGGGCAATCCTTTGTCACCGTTCTTAGCCAACTTATTTATGAGTAAATTTGAAACCGAGGCAAAAGAAGAATTCAGTTACTTTCAGGTATGGTTAAGATATGTGGATGACGTTTTTACCATTTTCGATTCGAAAAATGTAAATTTAGATGATTTTATTAAGAACATAAACAGCAAGTCCCAAAATATAATATTCACGCATGAACTCGAAAACAACGATAGTTTACCATTTTTGGATGTGTTAGTCAGTAGAAATAATAAAAATAGGTTAGATTTTGATATTTTCAGAAAAACCACCACCACTTCGAGATACATTCCTAACGATTCAAATCATAGCTTCCAAAATAAGATGGCTAGTTTAAATTTTATGGTAAATAGATTAATTAATTTTTCTTTAAATAAAGATAATTATAACAAAGAATTAAAATTAATTAGCGAGGTATCTGAAGTAAATGGTTATAATAAGAACATTGTAGAAAAATTAATTAGAAAACATAAGTTTAGAAAATTATTGAAATAATCTTCGACTTTTCACAGACACAAAGAAATTTATGGTAATACCATTTGATGCCCAATTAACAAGAGCGCTACACAAAATTAAAAAAAAAGTGGCCATTAAGGTTGTTTACAATCTATATAATAAATTAAGAGAAGTTCTGGGTAATCCAAAGGATAAAGTAGAGCAACATGAAAAGTCGGGAATTTACAAAATTAGTTATCAAGACTGTGGTCGAAGGTATAATGGGTGAACAAAAAGATCCATATTGACAAGATATAAAGAACATATTGCTCACATTAGATATGGGACAAATGCAAAATCTTGTGTTGCCCAACATGCAATCGAACACGACCACAGAGTAAATATTTAATAATAATATATAGTAATTTAAGACTAATTAAAAGTGTTAATAATAATAGGGCTTTGGATGCATATGAAAGCATTCAAATAGAAACATGTAAGAAAATCATGAACCAAGATAAAAGACCTATCCCGTTCAGTCAACTTTTTCAATTAGTAATATAAGGCTTAGTAAACTTCATGGTTCACGATTTTTACACGCATCGTTAGGTAAGTTTTTTCATATAAATAGAACATAGTTTAGTTTTAGAATTAGATTAAATCATCTCCTGATGATGCTAACATGGTTAACAAAACGTGCGTCGAGCAGTTACAAAAGAAAGTGATTTTGTGTTTAGTGGTAAATCTCTTCAAGATTTAAAGGTGTTTTAAAAAGTTTCGAACTATTCACTCTATAAAATTACCCAAGTTTTGTATTTTATAGTATGGCCCTCATTCTTAATTATTGATTGATATCTTCTTGGCATAGAGTCGATTAGATGTCGAGATGCTTCTAGATTAGCATTGATTAGCTTAGATTAGTATTGAAAACCAAAACTGTCTGAATTTCTTACCACAATGTTTTTGGTTTGTTTTATTTATCAGAAAAACGTCGTTTTAACTCTTTTGAAAGGTTCCCGACTGGATTTAGATCCGGGCACTATCCAGGTAACACTTCACACTTCGATATGTTTTCTCTTGAACCATTGCTTCACTACATGAACTGTATGATAGTGATCATTATTATGTTGGCAGACGAACTGTAAAAGCTTGTTCTTTTCAGTGTAACTTAGTGTAATTATCTCTAAGATTCCTAAGAAAATTAGGAATCTTAGAGAAAAAAATTCTCTCTTAAAAAAAATTTTTTTTGTAATGTTTTCTTTTATCCAAAATATTGGACCTACTCCATCATATGAAAAAACACCCCATATTTTCTTTTACCACCACTATGCTTTACTGAACCCAAAGCGTTACATGGATTGAATTTTTTATTAATACGTCTTCCCACATGAAATTTACCATTAGAACCAAATAAATTAATTTTTGTTTTATCGATAAAAAACTGTTTTTCCAATTACACTGGAACTCTTCACTACAGGTTCTGTTCGTAAATTTTAACCGTTGCTTTCTATTCTGTTTACTTTAAAAAGAAACTTTCCAGGCTACTCTTCCGTATTGATTATTCTGTTGGAAACGTTTGTCAATATTTTTTATTTTATTACGATAGAGGCAGCAAAAGGATCTGCCAAAGCCTATCGCACAATACGATTTTCCTTTTCCTGGACCCTCTTTTCTGGTTGTTTTTGGATCAACTTTAGCAATTATAAATTACAAAAAATTGTATTTTTTTTTATTGAAACAAAGTACATAGGATAGGATTATGTTTGGAATAGCACATCGGGCAAATGACCTCCACGACTTTGCTGCACATACGCACTCTTTTGTCGACATTTTCCATGATCATTTTGCATAAATGTGGCTGAATTTCATTATACTTTAATACACGGGTGGATATGGATTTGTTGGCATAGACCTTTGACTTCAAATAACCCCACCCAATTTCAATTCTGAAGAGAGTACACGACCAGGAAATGTCTCATGTAGTAATTGGATTGTTTCGCAAGCTATATGGCATGTCGCACCATCGTGTTGAAACTATGTCATCCACATAATCATTTTCAAGTGTTGTTCGCTTCGATTGAAGAGTCCAACTTCAGTTGAAACGGACAACACTTGAAAATGCCAAATGCGATGTTGGCTAAACGTCGTGCCTCTTCACAGAATCAACGGATCGACACCCGGAATGATTTAGAAACATTATCTACCATTCATGAAAACATTAGATGTAACATATATATATATATATATATATATATATATATATATATATATATATATATATATATATATATATATATATATATATATATATTTATATATATATATATATATACGCCACAGAAATTTCGAAAAATTTAATTATGATGATTAAGTTTGTGTTAAAGTTAAATCATTGGAAAAGGGAAAAAGTTGACTTTGATCAGAATATAAAATAATTAAGATTAAATATTTACTTTTTTTGGGCGTCCAAATATTTAAAATTTCTTAAATTTCTAAAGGTTTTTTGATAATTTATCAGTTTAATTCAGTTATTCGTAAGTTTAATTCTGTAGATTCTTATAGAAAAAAAAAATTGTGATTCATTATGGGAGGGAGCTTTTTTTTCTTTCGAAGAAAGACTATTTTTTTTGCATGCGGGGGGTGACGGGAGACGGGATGAGTTCTTAGGACATAGAATGCCGATGAAAACAATGTGTTTTTTGTCAATTGCCAAATTGATTCGTTTCGTGGAAGCATAATTCGCATAGCATAATAAGCATAATAAGCATAGAATTCCTGTAACACTACAAGAGAAACTACTGAAGCTAAAATGTAAACAAGAGTTAGGAATGTCCAAAAATATTAAAGAAGCTGGAAAATTTTATAAGAAAAATTCTTAAACATTATATTACATTAGATTCTTACATTTTACTTAACGTTTCCGGTATGAAGAAACTCTCTGCTCTTTACTGATGCATGCCATGCATGACTGCGTGCTAAAAGATTTATAACCACAAATTAATAACCTGTGACCCTCCCTCATTTTCTTAATATTTTCCTAAATATTTTGATAAAAGAAAGAGAACTGGATATTATTTTAATGTCATATTTTTTTATCCTACCCTATAATTAATATTTATATATTGTACATTTCATATATACTAATGTATGTTTCGGTTAATAATGTCGATTATTTCGCAAAATTTGAGCATTTATTTCCATAGCAAAATAAATTACCGTAATAATCAAAGTATTGGCCATCGTGAGCTATTGCTTTTTAACATCGTTCTGTCAAAGAATGGATTCATCACCAAAAGGGTGGAATTTTAGATGCCAATCATTCATCAAGCCAAATTTTTACCTATTCGTAAGAATGTAAGTGTTGTTCTGAAAGTCCGTCCTGCATCGATCCAAATAAGTGGTACTCCGATAGGACTAAGTCCGGTGAATACGGCGGATGGGCTAAGACGTCCCATTTAACTTTTTCCAAATAATTTATACACATTTTGCAACACGAGGCTGAGCATTTTTTCAACTGTTCGGCAGTAATCGTTTCACCAGCTTTCAGCAGTCTGTAACACACAGTTCTCCTACTATCCCATCAAATCGCTGTCACAACTTGTAATGTAAGATCCTTTTTTATCTGTCTGGCATGCAAATTATCACAAATGGTTTTTTTTGCCTTTCGATGTCTCTTTCCTTAAATTCATATGGAACCCGTTTTCCTTCGTTCTGGATTTCCAATGCTTGTAGACGTTCGAAAACGGTGGATTGGGCAACATTAAATACTTCTGCCTATTAAACTTGAAGTGATTTACCACTAAACACCAAAACACTTTTTTGAACTGCTCGACGCACGTTTCGCTAACCATGTTAGCTTCATCACGAGATGATTTAATCTGATTAAATAATAGATTAAATCTCTTCAAGTTTAGTGTTTCACACCAAAGGTTCCAATAGAAGAATTGAACTTCTGCCCATTGTTTTAACGTATGAGTTGAGTCTTCAGTTAAAACTTTTTCGGCTGTGTTGGATGCTCCTTGTATTTTATATTAAAACGGCCACTTTCAGCAGCCACTTTCTTCAAACCAAAGAATGTTTTTTTGCATAATGACAATTAATAACGACCTGCCTTTCGATGGTATATGTTTAACCTTCAAACTGCCATAGACGTCATAAGTCTATACCGACAAATGCATGAGTAACGCCACCTCTTAGCAAAAGCGGCATTATTAACCGACACCCCCATTAATCTATATTGTAAGCATTTTATTCTGTTTTTGTTTAATACATCTAGTATATATTCAAGAAATAAATATATTCCTATAAAGCTGGGTCCACATCAATACAAATTTGCGTTGTGCGGGATGTATGTGTTGTATGTGGTGTGCCTGTGTGGCAATGTAGACACTCTGACATTCAAAGTCACACACAAATATTACTTTCAAACCATCTGTTGTCCACCAGATAATTGAAACAAATTGTTCCAGAAAATTCAACACACACGCAAAATTGTATTGGTGTGGACCCAGCTTAAAAAGAAAATAATAATAATATTGAAGACCAATGTAAAAATACGAATATGGGGAACAAAGATACGACACCTTTTAGTCCCAGATTTTAAGTAGTATTTACATTTTAATTTAATTCGGTTGAAAAGTATCCTAATAAAACTCAGCAAATAGAGGCAGATAAACAATAAGGGAAGTAAGAGAACTAAAACTTTTACAGAATATAATTCTTGATGTTTTGGTGAAGGTGATTCTAAATCAGCACAGGTAAAATTTTAATAAACTGAAATCACTTTAATTCTAGTGATTATTACTTAGACATCTTCACAATTAAATATAATTCATAACATCTATCCCTTGCCCTTTTTTATTAGATTGGATAATCAGATATTTCCTCGGTTCTTTTCGTATTTACACCCAACATTTTGCTGCTGTCATCCAACCGCCCTTTCCTCCCTCTGTCCGCCCAATGGCGGGCGTAGTCCGCCCTGGGCGGTTTGATCGTCCCACTTGAACGTCGGAATGGGTCGTGCTTGATTTGATAGCTGGTTTTTTTTCGTTCGTGTTCCATTCGCGGGAGTGTCTAAAACAATCACTCAAACCGAAAAGATTGTTTCGAATTTGCATATTTGTCGTGATTGTCTGTCTGGTGGTTCAATCGGATATTGTTGTCATTAATCATTGATGGGTGGCGTTTGATGGAGAGCAAATGGTTTATGAAGGATTTTTATTTGATTATGAAATGCAAGAAACTGGTTGTAATGAAAAAAGTACAACACCCAAAGAATATAAAGTGGGAGAAAAAATAGTTTTCATTATTTTAACAGCATTAAATTTTGTAAGAATGTTGTAGTCCCAAAACTACCCGACCTAGTAAAGAAAACACAATAAATTTGGAAAGAAATATTTTTATTTCTCTACATAGTCTCCTTTTAGCTCAGGACACTTCAGTCACTAGCGATCTTCAATAACTTCTATTCCCTGTTTATAGTGAAAATCGTCGATCTCCTCAAAATAGTCATCAACCGCAGACTCCACCTCTTCATTGTTGGCAAATCTTCTACCACCGCACCATTTTTGCAAGTTTGGTAACAGAAAATAATCCGAGGGAGCTAAATCTGGCGAATAGGGTGCCTGAGGAAGTAATTCAAACTTTAACTCATTGATTTTGGCCATCGCGATAACGGATGTGTACACTGGTACATTGCCTTGATGAAACGAAACTTTCCTTTTGGTTAAATGCAGCCATAACCCAATGACTTTGCCTGCAGACGGAACTGTCTTCGCATTCTTTTGGAGCTGATTCTTCCCTTTCGGTCCATTGTTTTCAATTCATATCCACATTTTCAGTCAATGTACCATGTACAACACTTTTTGAAATACCTACCATGTCTGAGCAATTTCAGTCGATGGTCATCCAATATCATTTTGTGGATTTTCTTTACTATTCCTGGCGTGGTCACTTCATTTAGTCGATCACTGCGATGTTCATCTTGGCAGCTCGCACGACCTGTTTTAAACTCTGTCGCCTAATATTTTACTGTTGTAAATGAAGGAGCAGACTCGGTATCGGTATCGCACTTTTGGTATCGGTTGGACTGACACCTTCCAAATGAAAATATTGTATGTAATAACGATTATTTTTAATGATTTTTTCAATGTTTACAAATTCAATGAGAGTGTTTACTATTAATGGCTGTCAAACAAATACTAACTAACGTAGCGTCATCAAACTTCAAACTTAAGCTTTATAAGGTTGGTACTTTCTACCATAATCATTCGTTTCAATAAACAACCGCTATCAAGACAAGTTTATAATATTTTTTAACAAAACTGTATCACAATTAAAGCAGAATATAAACTGTTCTTAAAAGTAGTTGATTTTTAATATGAAAAATTATTTGAATAGTTGATTTAATTCGCTTTAGAAAAAATAACTTTGATATACCAGCAGTAGCGGTTAATAATTTTTTTTTTAAACATGGCGCTGGAAATAAGAATCGACTTAAGGTCTAATATCTTATGTCAATTTGTTGCTACGACAGTATCTTTCAAAACGTCATTGAGGCTTAAACGATTTGGAGTTAGCATCATATTTTTTTCGCGTGGCAAACATGTCGGGTTTCGAGTAAAATAAAGAATATTTGCGGCTTGACTGTTTTTCTTATTCAATCACAAAAAAAATTACGGTGACGTCCCAATGCAAGACGCTTGTGGCCGTTTGTTTAAACGATTCAAAGGTAGTGATTTCGACTTGAAAGACAAAGAACGTCCAGGTCAACCGAAAAAAATTGAAAATGCCGAATTGCAAGTATTGTTGCAAGAGGACGATATGCGAACTCAACAACAAATAGCAGACAGATTAAATGTTGGTCGCCGAACCATTTACATGGCATGTGAAAGATCCAGAAGGCACGTAACACATCAGCTGTCGATGTCTCATGCGCTTTCCATGAAATACTTCAACAATTACAGAGATGCCGAAAAATGGCTTGATGAATGAACCACCTCAAAAGATGTAGGATTTCCACAAATTGCTAGAGAGATGGGAAAAATGTCTTTGTATAATTATTGATTGATTTGTCCGTTACTTTGTGATTTTTTAAAAAGGAATAAAACAATTTTAAACTTTGTTATCTATCACTTTTATTTTTAAATGTATGTGACTATAGTTGCGTAAAACGATTTTACATTCTCAAACACTACTTTAAAACTATATCTCGCTATACTATAGCCTACATTATACTATACACTACGTTATACTATAGAAACTATAGTCACACAAATTTAAAAATAAAAGTGACAGATAACAAAGTATGAAAAAGTCTTTGTATAAACTTTGAATAAACCTTTCTCCCAAATTAAACGTATTTTTAAAATAAAAATTAAGAATTATTACCCACCAAACCTGGTATATCAATAGTATAAATTGTAAAGATATTTCATTCCTCTTATATAACTTTTAGAATACCTACTACGTTATTATACCATTTAAAGAATTTTAAAAAAAGTACGAAAAGAAACATACTACAATTTATTACTCCCAATTCTCAGCCATCATATTCACACCAGACAAAGAACACGATTTACGTCAAAAGAACATTTTATCGATGCCCGAAAACCACTACAACCAAAATACAAACCACAGAAATACTCGGTATTGTTCGGTAAATGGGCCGAACAACAAGGGCATCCGAGAGATAAGCAAACTCGTGTTTTATACCGAAGAAGAGGCAAACAAACCGTTGAATTATTTGTCAACCAGGTGAGTGGTAAAAAGGGCGCAAGCAAAACTGACAAAGACCACCTACCAGCACCCCGAATTCGATCAATGATTTTAGAGTAAATAATGCTGATCTCACATTCGCAGTCATTGTTAAAAGCCATGAAAGGTAACCACGTTAACTTTGCACAAATGGATTGTGAATGATTTAGTACTCTGGCGAAATTCGAAGTGTTTGCGTATCCTCTTCTTGTTCTTATCGTCAATAGAATAGTGTTAATCTGTTAACTTTGACTGATTGCTTCTATATATTAGAAACTAGGGTTCATAAATTCAGAAAAACTCGGTTATAAAGTACAGGTTGAGATATTTAAATTTGGCAAAAAATTTAAGGCTATTTAAAGTTGAGCGTTTTTTTTTTAATTTTTAAATAAAATGCAGCATTTGCGTTGATTTCAAAAAACTTTTTCTTGATAATTGAAGCATAGTGTATGATATTTAAGCACGAAATACAATATCTACCAAATGACCACCTCTTGCAGCTCCACTGACGTCCGTCCACCTTTTGTCAAATTTGTGGATGACATTTTGGCATATCCGTGGCCCTATCTCACCAATGACTGGAATAATTTCACCCTTTAGTTTAGGAATCGATTGTTGATGGTTTTTATAGATCTAGCTTTTCATGTAACCCCAAAGAATATAGTCCAACGGTGTCAAATTATATGATCGTGGTGGCCATTTAACATCACCGTTTTTTGCAATAACTTATTCAGGAAATTGTTCTCACAATAAATCAATTGTTTCATTAGCAGAGTGAGGTGTAGCGCCATTATGTTGGAACCATATTTCTCCGAGCTTAATATTATTCAATTCAGCTTCCAAATATCCAGTTATCTCACAATATCGAACACTATTTACCAGTCGCGGCTCGTGGGGTTTTAAAGTGGGAGGGCATAGAAGAAAATAGTGCTGCTGAAGATTTTTTTGTCTTCCCCTTCCTCCTTTTTACTTTTCGTGCTATTGAAGCCCTATACAGGAGGTGAATCAGGAAAGCATTAAAATTTGATATAGTTACTACTTACAAGGACATTGGAGGACCGGTTGTTGTTTGCTGCGCAGACAAAGGAATGAATAAGCAGGTATTTACCGTTTCCCGAAGAGTAAACCATTCAAACAGTTTATTGTAACAGCAAATCAATAGAGAAAATTCGAAAGAGTTCATGAGAAGTTCGAAAAGTTAAAAAAAATATTAAAGTTTTATGACAAAAAATGTTTTTGTCCAAAATAAATTTTTCAATAACCTTTTCATTAAAGCCCGGAATTAATTCGACCATAGCACTCTCAATATTTAACATACCTAAAGCACAAATGTTTTAGATCCCTCACTCCTTCACGAGTCCATTGATGCTCACCACCAAACAATAAACATCATCATCATCATCATCATCATCAGCCCGTATCGATCCACTGCAGGATGAAGGCCTCTTCAGCATGCTTCCAACCTTCACGGTCCTGGGCTTTCCTCTGCCACTCGGGTTCAATATACTTAACGATGTCATCAGTCCATCGTGCTTTCGGTCTTCTTCGCGGACGTTTGCGATCAAGCGGTATCCACTCCAGGATTGCCTTGGTCCATCTGTCGTCCCATCGCCTCGCTATATGGCCTGCCCATCTCCATTTCAACTGTTTTACTCTTCCAATGATGTCACAGACTTTTGTTTGTTCCCTGATCCATGCGCAGGACTTTCTGTCTCGTCTTGTAATGCCAAGCATACATCTTTCCATTCCCCTCTGTGCCACCCGAAGTTTTTGAATTGATTGCGATGTGAGTGTCCAGGTTTCACTTCCGTATGTCATAACGGGTAGAACGCACTGATCGAATACTTTTCTTTTCAGGCAAAGTGGGAGTCTGCTCTTAAACACTATGTTGAGCCTACCAAATGCCTGCCAGCCACATTTAACACGCCGTTCCACCTCCCGGGCGGTATTCCCCTCCATGGAAATCCTCTGCCCAAGATATACAAAGCTGTCCACAATCTCTAAATCCCTTCCTAAAACTGAAATTCTTCTGTCCTGAGCGAAGTTATTGAACATAACCTGCCTATTTTTCGGGTTTATTTTCAAGCCAAATGGTTCGCCAGCCCTTTGCAGTTCTTGTATGCGTCTTTGCAGCTCCTCTGGGTCTTGTGAAATGAGAATAATATCATCTGCAAATCTAAGATGGTTTAAGTTTGCACCATTGATCTTTACCCCATCCTGTTCCCAATCCAGTTTACGGAATACTTCTTCAAGGCCAGCCGAGAAAAGAATAGGCGATATTGCGTCACCCTCACCACCAAACAATAAACATACGAAACAAAACTGAGAATTAGTGTCTTCACAACCACATAGTCACAAAATACTATTGTATAGTTTACTGTCAAATTTTCGCGTAAAACTTGCCCTATTTTTACATTATTTTTAAACTTGAATCAAATTCCTACTTCATATTCAGACATTACTTCGTAATGTCTGAATAATTCGTAGATTACAGGTATGGGCCTGAGATATGTTTTTTATTTAGATATTTAGAAAGTAAATATATTAAACTACAACATTCTGAAAACAGCTTAACATTTCTTTACAAATGTAAAGATTATGACATAATACCAAAAGGTTTACGTTTACATATACCTTATAACACAAACAGAAGTACATAAACTTTACATAAGGCTAGTTTAGCACTCTTAAGAGATTGCATACAACATCACATATACACTAAACAACAATTAAAAACTGACATTGATAACAAATTAAAAATAGAAAGACAAATTTACAATACATTATATAAACACAAACGTGAATTTATAAACTTACACCACATTATAGTAAACCACCTCATTTCTATGGTCTACCAAAAATGCACAAAACTAATATACCACTTCGCCCTATAGTTAGTAGTATAGATTCCCCATGTTATAAACTAGCAAAATTTTTATTAAACATTTTAAATCCACTTTCGGGTAGAATAAATTCATATATTAAAAATACTTCACATTTTTTGGATCAAATTTCGAACATTAAAATTACAAACCAAAATTTAATGGTTAGTTTTGATGTGGTGAGTTGTAATGTACCAGTTGATAAATCACTTTTAATAGTTAGAAAGAGATTAGAACATAACACAAAATTAAAAGACCGCACTAAACTAAACATAAATACAATTTTGGAATTATTAACTCTGTGCTTAAAAACTACATATTTTCAATTAGAAAATGATTATTATTAACAAAATTTAGGAATGGCAATGGGTTCTTCTCTTTCTCCTTTGATGAGTAATATCTTTATGGAGGAACTCGAGAACGACATATTAAATAAATCTCTTCAAAAGCTATTAATATGGTTTAGATATGTTGATAATATTTTTGCTATATGGTAACATAGCATTGACGATCTAAATATTTTTTTACAAGATATAAATTCTCAAGAACCTACAATTAAGTTTACTTTAGAGATAGAGAAGGAGAATAAATTGCCATTCCTCGACACTTTAATATTAAAACAAAACAACAAATTAAAAACTACAGTTTACAGAAAACCGACAAACACAGATAGGTATCTCAATTTCTTTTCAAATCACTCAAAATCGGTCAAAATAGGAGTAATAAAAAGTTTATATGACAGAGCAAAACTTGTTTGTACCGTCAGTGATACACTACGAAAAGAAACAAATCTCATAAAAGACATTTTAATAAAAATCAATTACCCAAATTTTATAGATAAATCGTTTAAAAATTTTGATATTAGACAAAACAGACAAGTTATTAATAACAATAATAATAACTCTCAAACAATTAACCTCACAATTCCTTATATGCCCGGTATTTCTGATACAATTAAAAGAGTAGGAAATAAATACAATATAAGAACGACATTTAAAACAAAAAATATTCTTAGATCTCTATTAACAAAGACTAAACCAAACAATATACAACAAAATACCAAAAATGTGGTTTATAAAATTCCCTGCGAATGTGGCAAATTCTATATAGGTGAGACATCTAGACCGTTAGATGTTAGAGTAAAAGAGAAAGAAGGCTTAGGGCCTTAGAAAGGGCTTTGCTCTTAGAAAGGGCGCTTGTAGTAAATCTACAATTTGTCAACACGCATGGGAATCGGGTCATAAAATCAATTGGAATAATTCCAAAACGGTATTAAAAGAATCGGTAACAAAATACAGAAGATTAAAAGAAACCGCTATAATTAATTTAAATAAAAATAACTGTATTGCTATGCCTTCGGTAGATTTAAATTCAATATGGTTCCCGATTCTTAAGAATACAATTAAACACATTTAAATATTTGAATACACAAACTGTACAATAAACAATCACACAGTAAACATTACCTATATATATATATATATATATATATATATATATATATATATATATATATATATATATATATATATATATATATATATATATGTATATATATATATTTTGGTAGTATGTCACTGTCATGAAAATGACTTGACAAAAAAATATATTTACTTTCACTCGTTACTTTATATATTACAAATTAATATAATTTATTTTTTAGTTTAGTTTTGAAAACGGGGGGAGAGTACCCTTCGAAACGTTAACGTTAAAAGTTTGTAAAAATTTTTATAACATTTTTATATCTTTAAAATTTTGTTCGTTAGATAAATTTATCACAAAAAAGAATAACTGAGAAATTTGTCTCCGTTTGGTTTTTTGTTTTTACCCAGTTATTCTTTCTTTACATAAGAACAGGTATTTTTGATATTTTTTGAGTTTTAGATAGTGGCGAAAAACCCAAATAAAGGAAAAAATATATATGAACACGCCACAATCATTCAGACATTACGATCGGCATATGTCAAATCAGTGTTTAAAACTAATTACCGATACGCTCGGTCGCAGGAAATCTACGTCCAAATCGCATTTTTTGGAAAGCAGTTAGACCCCCGAATTCTGGCAACCAAACATGTAACATGTAACGCCAACGACGAGAAAAAGTGACTAGCGTACGGGCGCTGGCGGTAAACGTCCGACCAACGATGTAAAAATTGTGGCGAGAGGATGGAATTTTTATCCGCATTATTTGGTGTGATTGGTAAACAGACGTTCTTCTACATTTGGAGATTTAAATTTTTAATAATATCTTAAAATGAGTGAAAGGAAAGAAACTGAACGGAAATAAAATATAGTGTTTTGCTCTGAAAAATTGTTTACTGTGATAAAGGGTGGAGAGGCGGTGCCCCAACTCCCTCCGTCACAAACCGCCACTGCTTTAGTTTCTGTGTTATTTGAACCTTATATGCCTGCAGAGCTAAATCACTTCGAGAAATATGCCATGTTGTGGATTCACGGTATTCAGATCGATTAATGGATATTTCTGGGTCATCAGCAACACTTTCACATACGAAATCGATATGTATTTATGAACGACGACTATCTTCCACCGAACCAGTTTCTTCAGATTTTTGAACAATTCGAATGATAGTGCTTTCAGATAGACGATTGCGCAAATCGTAAATATCACGTAATTTTCTAAAAACATTTTTCATTGAACGCCCATATTCATAAAAGGATTCCACAATTTTAATGCGTTGCTGTGTTGTATATGACTCAATTTTTAATAAATGTTTTACTAATTTTTAACACTAGAGACAAAAAAATAACTTGCAACTTAATAGTTATCAGAAATTAATAACAGAATAATTGTAATGCTGTTTTTAAAAAAACATATAACAATGGTGAGGATTTGAATCCCAAACTGTAAGTAGCCATGTCAGAAAAAGTTTAAATTAATATCTGAGACGCACTTGAGATGGCGCCACCATTCCGTACATTTTTTTACGCAAATTCACAACACCAACTGTGTTTTATTCTAGAACAAAAAAACTGTTACAATAAAAATAAACATGAAAATATTTTACCAATATTTAACTTTTTTTCTGCATTTTGTGTTTACTACCATGATCAAAAAATAAGTTGTTTTTTATTTTAAAAATGATAGCCTGAGAGGGGTGCTGGCCTGGGTTTGTCGGTAGCTGATGACCGTGGTTCGGAACCCACGATAAGCTGTAGGTCCAGTCGCTAAATAGCCTTAGATGCTGATGTGGATCTAACCGTAAATCATTTCCTTTCCATTATTTTAAAAATCGCTCGCTTTACGAATCGAAAAACCATTTTTTTAAGTTCATACGACTGTCCTTATCATTATTCAGATGTTTCATATCATTTCGTATGTCAAATTTTTTATCACACTATGTATTAAGAACAGAAAATTACATAAAAAAATATGTAAAATAATCTGTAATATGCATTTGTTTATGGCAACTCATAAAAAGAATTTGTTTTTCAGTGCGCTTAGATTTCTAACCTTCTAAATTGGTTCTACTTTCTAAAAATCGCATTACGTGAACGGGATGTTCCCTACCGGATTTTTCTTAAATTTCTTATTTATTTTTCAGTGATGGGTTAGGGGAAAATATATCAAGGTTTCATGGTTTGTTTGTGACATAAATAAGTAACATTTAACCTAATGTTAAACAGTTTCACAAAAAAAGTTTATACAAGTAAAATCTACGTAAAATAAACTTTCAAAGTGTGATGTTTTCGTTCAGAAATTCTTTTAAATAATCATGATGGATTTGGATTTTATGGCAGCATCTGCTGTTTTTTAATATGTTTTATTGAATTAATATATTAGTATTATTATTTCATATATATATATATATATATATATATATATATATATATATATATATATATATATATATATATATATATATATATATATATATATATATATATATATATATATATATATATATATATATATATATATATATATATATATATATATATATATATATATATATATATATATATATATATATATATATATATATATATATATATATATATATATATATATATATATATATATATATATCAACCCGTATCAATCCATTGCAGGATAAAGGCCTCTTCAGCATACTTCCAACTCCCGCGGTCCTGGGCTCTCCTCTGCCATTCGGGTGCAATATACTTAATAATGTCATGAGTACATCGTGTTTTCCGTCTTCTTCGTGGACGTCTGCGATCAAGCGGTATCCAGTCCAGGACCGCCCTGGTCCATCTTTCGTCCCATCGCCTCGCTACATGGCCTACCACCTTTCATTTTAATTGCTTTATTCTTCCATTGGTGTCACTCACTTTTGTTTGTTCTCTGATCCATGTGCAAGTCGTTCTATCCCTTCTAGTAATGCCAAGCATACATTTTTCCATTCCCCTCTGTGCCGCTCGAAGTTTTTGAACTGACTGTGATGTGAGTGTCCAGGTCTCACTTCCATATGTCACAACGGACAGGACACACTGATCAAAGACTTTTCTTTTCAGACAAAGTAGTAGTTTGCTCTTAAACACTATATTGACCCTGCCAAATGCCTGCCAGCCAAATTTAACGCGTCGTTTCATTGAACGACCCGTTAAATTTGGCCTTCGCCCTCGTCCTTCCATTAAAACCCTCTGCCCAAGATATATATCGTCCAAATCCGTTCCTAAAATATAAATCCTTTTATCCTCAGCAAATTTATTGAACATGACCTGACTCTTCTTCTGGTTTATTTTCGAGCCAAATGGTTCCCCAGCCCTTGTACGTGTTTTTGCAGCTCCTCTGAGTCTTGTGAAAGAAGAACGATCTCATCTGCGAATCTAAGATGATTTAAGTATGCACCATTAATCCTTATTTCATCCTGTTCCCAATCCAGATTACGGAACACTTCATCTAGGCAGGCTGAGAAAGAGAGAGGAGGTAATATTGCGTCACCCTGCCGTACACCCTGCTCTACATTTATTACAACCTGAAGATCGTCAAGGTGGAC
The DNA here is from genome assembly GCA_031761425.1 of Cosmopolites sordidus. NCBI lineage: Eukaryota > Metazoa > Arthropoda > Insecta > Coleoptera > Curculionidae > Cosmopolites > Cosmopolites sordidus. The sequence goes on from JARFXV010001296.1 coordinate 303,193, forward strand.
TGTCGCTGTAGCTTCATTATATATCGTTCCTAGTAGATTTACATTGGTTTTCTCTACACCTTGATTAAGCAATGCATCCATTATGGCCCGCTTTGAGATTGAATTAAATGTTTTTCATAATCGATAAAAGCCAAGCACAGTGGCATAGTGTATTCGTTGTGTCTTTCTATGACCTGCTGTTGGACCTGGATATGATCCATAATTCTGAATCCACTTCTGAATCCTGCTTGTTCCCTTGATTGTGCGTCATTAAGTTTTCTTAGTATTCTTTTGGATATTATCTTGGTGAAAATCCCCCCCTTGTGGATCAGACCTTAACGTGGTAAAGGGGTTTAAGTAGAACAATGAAGCTTTGAGCTATACCGTCTGGACCGTAAGTTCCTGGGAGGGTCACCCCTGGCGGACAGATCGAGATAGAGGCCTCAGACTAACATAATCCAAAATCTGCCAATCCGCATTGGACCAGAGTGTCAGATTACGGTTCATGCCTCCAATATTACAGTATAACTTCAAACACGGCCTTCATTCCCCGGAGGTCAAAGGACAACTACTTACGGCAAAGGAAAGATCTACCCCAAGGCAGAGGGTGCTAAGAATTACCGGGTTAGATCAGGCTGCCATTGGAATTTTGACATCGCTACGCTTAATATAAGGACAATGAAAATGGAGACCTGTATGCAAGAACTATTAATCGAACTTGACAACATACATTGTGATATTATTGGGCTCTATGAAACACGAAGAAAGGGTGAAGAGTTAATCAAATTAGAACCAACTGGTCACGTACTCTACACCCGAGGTACGGAGAATGGAGGATGTGGTGGAATTGGATTCCTCATTAATCGAAAGCTGAGAGACAGTGTAGTCAAATTTTAAAGTATATCCGACAGATTAGCCCAATGCGTCATTGCTAAATAAAAAGTTTAAGCTTCAAATCGTCCAAGCTTATGCACCAACTATAAGCCATAGAGATGAGGAAAATGAGGAATTTTATGATGATGTGACCCACCTTTTAGACAAAGAGAACTGTAGATATATAATCCTGATGGGCAATTTTAATGCCAGAATCGGAGAAGCAAGAACTGGTGAAAATGCAACTGGCCCATATGAAAATGGTGAGCGGAACAATAGAGGTGACAGGCTGGTTGACTTTGCTAAAGCACAAGAACTCTACATTATGAATTTGTTTTACAAGAAAAAGATCAACAGAAAATGGACATGGAAAAGTCCATCTGATAACGATACAGCAATAACAAACGATAAAGCAATATTTTGCAATTGTACTGTCCTTTCAAACGTAGAAAAGTATCGTAGACAGCGGCCTCTACAATCTACATAAAAAATTTTGAGACATTTAAATTTCATATCTTAAAAAACCTCCACTACCAAATTTCGTTCAAGAAAGATACCTTTTAAGAAATTTTTCGACTAATATTGAAAATAAAATTATAACTTTAACACCCTGTATCTTATTTTCTTTTTTTTTTGGGGGTTTTTGCCATGATCTAAAACTACAAAAAATATCAAAAATATCTGTTCTTATGTAAATAAAGAATCACACAATCAATTTATCAGTGATTCTTTTTCAGTAATAAATTTGCATGTCGAACAAAAATTGAAAAAACACAAACATTTTCTAAAATAAATACAATCTTTTGAACGCTAACATTTTGTCTTCTCCTCCCGTCTTCAAAACGAATCAAAAAAGAGTTTATATTATTTTTTACATAATATTGATAGGCAGTATATATATATATATATATATATATATATATATATATATATATATATATATATATATATATATGGCTCTGTGAAACACGAAGGAAAGGTGAAGAGTTAATCAAACTGGAACCAACTGGATACGTACTCTACACTCGAGTTACGGAAAATGGCCGATGTGGCGGAATAGGATTCCTCATCAATCGAAAGCTGAAGGACAGTGTGGTAAAATTTGAAAGTACATCCGACCGATTAGCCCAATGCGTCATTCAACTGAATAAAAAGTTTAGGCTTCAAATCGTCCAAGCTTATGCACCAACTATAAGCCATAAAGATGAGGAAATTGAGGAATTTTATGATGATGTGGCCCAGCTTTTATACAAGGAGAAATGTAGGTACAAAATCCTGATGGGTGATTTTAATGCCAGAATTGGAACAACAAGAACAGACGAAAATGCAACTGGCCCATATGGAACTGGTGAGCGAGACAATAGAGGTGACAGATTAGTTGATTTTGTTGAAGGACAAGAACTATATATTATGAATTCATTCTATAAGAAAAATATCAGCAGAAAATGGACATGGAAAAGTCCATCTGGGCTCACAAGCGAAATTGACTACATCATGACCAACGATAAAACAATATTTACCAATTGTACTGTCCTTAACAATTTTAATGTTGGAAGTGACCATCGAATTGTACGAGCAAGGGTTCGGATTGACTGTCGAAAAGAGCGCGAAAAAATGGTAAGATCAAAGAAGGGCAAGGTGGATTCTGGAAAACTGCTGGAGAGAGGAAGCGATTTTGAGATTGCTTTGTCAAACCGGTTTGCTGCGTTACAAGATCCAGAGGAGGTGGAAATATCAGTTCAATATGAAGAAATCGCCAACAATGTACTTCAAACGGCTGCTTCAATAGCACCAGAGGAAAAATGTCTCAAACAAACAAAAATCTCCAGTGAGACCATTGATTTAATGAAGAAACGGCGAGCAATGAGAAATGCAGGTAGTCCTTTTGGCAGGGTCGAGTACACTGAGCTCTGCAAAACTATAAGAAAACGTATCAGAGAGGACACGCGCCGATTCAATATGCAGCTAGTGCAAAAAACCCTGGAAGAAAACAAACGAATTAACAAAGCTAAACAGAAGCTGAGAAACAAAAGAACGCAAATATATGCTTTAAAGCGTGAGGATGGCACAGTGTGCAGGACGCGTACCCAAATGTTAGAGATTGTCAGAAGGTTTTCTTCCCAGTTATATGAAGATCAGAGCCAGTCAGGGACAGCAATACCCACGGAAGAACAATATATAATACCAGATATCCTAGTGGAGGAAGTAACAAATGCTATAGAATTGATGAAGAACGGCAAGGCTCCAGGAAAGGATAGTGTAACTGTCGAAATGCTAAAAGCTGGTGGTCGGACGTTACATAAAACACTGGCAAAATTATACTCAAAATGCCTCAAAGAACAAAAAGTACCTGAGTTATGGAAAAATGCAGAAGTGATCCTTTTACATAAAAAAGGAGCACAGGAAGATTTAAAGAACTACCGTCCAATAAGCCTCCTATCAGTGATGTACAAAGTTTTCACTAAGATAATTTCTAAAAGAATATTAAAAAAACTGAATGACGCACAACCAAGAGAACAAGCAGGATTCAGAAGTGGATTCAGTACAATGGATCACATCCAGGTTGTACAGCAGGTCATAGAAAGGCACAACGAATACACCATGCCACTGTGCTTGGCTTTTATCGACTACGAAAAAGCATTTGATTCCATCTCAAAGCATGCGATAATGGATGCACTGCTTAGCCAAGGTGTAGAGAGAGCCTATGTAAACCTATTAGAATCGATATATGATTGAGCTACAGCCACAATTCACCTTGATGATCTTGAAGTGGGAATTAATATAGAACGAGGTGTACGGCAGGGTGACGCAATATCGCCTATTCTTTTCACGGCTGGCCTTGAAGAAGTATTCCGTAAACTGGATTGGGAACAGGATGGGGTAAAGATCAATGGTGCAAACTTAAACCATCTTAGATTTGCAGATGATATTATTCTCATTTCACAAGACCCAGAGGAGCTGCAAAGACGCATACAAGAACTGCAAAGGGCTGGCGAACCATTTGGCTTGAAAATAAACCTGAAAAAGAGTCAGGTTATGTTCAATAACTTCGCTCAGGACAGAAGAATTTCAGTTTTAGGAAGGGATTTAGAGATTGTGGACAGCTTTGTATATCTTGGGCAGAGGATTTCCATGGAGGGGAATACCGCCCGGGAGGTGGAACGGCGTGTTAAATGTGGCTGGCAGGCATCTGGTAGGCTCAACATAGTGTTTAAGAGCAGACTCCCACTTTGCCTGAAAAGAAAAGTATTCGATCAGTGCGTTCTACCCGTTATGACATACGGAAGTGAAACCTGGACACTCACATCGCAATCAATTCAAAAACTTCGGGTGGCACAGAGGGGAATGGAAAGATGTATGCTTGGCATTACAAGACGAGACAGAAAGTCCTGCGCATGGATCAGGGAACAAACAAAAGTCTGTGACATCATTGGAAGAGTAAAATAGTTGAAATGG